>RJWJ010021671.1:0-27622 GCA_004363605.1 Indri indri | reverse complement strand
AGGCATGCCCTTCCCACCCCCCGCTTAGTGCTCCCTGTGTCCTTTAGTTGTTGATTTGCTCCCCCATCCCCCTAATCCCTAGAGAGTATTTCTGCCATGTGATCAACCTAGTGTTGATCAGTTAGAACCAGTTTGATGGCGAGTACGAGTGGAGCCTGTTCTTCTGCTCTTGTGGTGCTTCACTTTTGATAATGGGCTTAATTTTAATCCAGGAAAGTGTAAGAGTGATTGTGTTCTTAACAAGTTATTTTGTGGATATTGACAAACCGATCCTAAAGTTTATATGGAAAGGCAAAAGACCAAGAATAGTCAACAAAATACTGAAGGAAAACAAGGAATTCAGAGGAGTGATAGAACCCACTTCAAAACTTACTCTAATAGTACAGTAATCAAGAAAATGTGGTATAGGTAGATGTGGTATAGATGTTAAAAACTAGAGATTCCAGAAATAGACTCAGACAACTAGAGTCCACTGATCTCTGACAAAGAAGCAAAGGCAATTCAATGGAGAAAGGATGGTCTTTTTGACAAATGATACTGCAACAACTGAACACACACACATACATATGAAAAAGCACGGCCTATACCTTTCACAAAAATTAACTCAAAATGGATCATAGACCTTAACTTAAAATACAAAAGTATAAAACACCTTGAAGACAACAAAGGAGAAAGTCTAGGACACCTTGGGTTTGGCAATGAGTTTTAAGATACAACACCAAAAATACAATCCATGAAAGAAAAAATTGCAAAGTTGGACTTTATTAAAATTAAAAAATTTGTGGTCCATGAAAGACATTTTTCAGAGAATGAAATGACAAGCCACAGACTCGGAGAAAATCTTTGCAAAACACGTATCTGTTAAAAGACTGGTTCTAAAATGTACAAAGAATTCTTAAAATTCAACAGGAAGAAAACAGTGATTAAAAAATGGGCAAAAGATATGAACAAACACCTCACCAAAGAAGGTATACAAATAAGCACATGAAAAAATGCTCAACATCATATGTCATTAGGGAATTGCAAATTAAAATGAGATTCGGCTACATACCTACAGGAATGGCTAAAATCCAAAACGCTGACAACACCAAATGCTAGTGAGGATATAGAGCAACAGGAACTCTCATTGGTAGTAGAAATGCAAAATGGTACTGTCACTTTGAAAGGCAGGAAGTTTCTTTCAAAACTAAACATACTCTTACTGTAGGATCCAACCATAGCACTCCTTGGTATTTACCTATTTGAGTTGAAAGCATGTCCACACAAACGTCTGGTCATCATTATTTATAGCTGCTTTATTCATAATTGCCCAAGATGTCCTTCAATAGGTGAATGTACAAACTGTGGTATACCCACACAATGAATATTATTCAGTGATAAAAATAAATGTGCTGTCAGGCCATGAAAAAACATGAATTCTGAATGCAAATTGCTGAGTAAAAGAAGCTAATCTCTTCGAAAAGATTACATACTTTGACATTATGGAAAAGATAAAACTGTTGTCAATAAATAGATTACTGGTTGCCAGGGGTTAGGGATGGGGGATTGAGGCAAGGAGGAGGGAAGAATAGGTGGAGCACAGAGCATATTTAGAGATATGAAACCATTCTGTATTATACTGTAATGGTGTATATGTGTTATTGTACATTTGTCAAAACCCATAGAATGTTCTACATAGTGATCCCTGATCCCAGTTAATAATGCTTTATCAGTATTGATGCATTAATTGTAGCAAATGTAGCCCTCTAACAAATGTTAATAATAAGGGAAATTGGTGGGAGGGGTAAGAGGATACATGGATACCCTTTGTACTTACCACTTAATTTATTTTCTGTAAACCTAAAACTAGTTTTTAAAAATGTGTATTCTTGGCCGGGTATGGTGGCTCACACCTGTATTCCTAGCACTCTGGGAGGCCAAGGCAGGAGGATTGTTTGAGGTCAGGAGTTCAAGACCAGCCTGAGCAAGAGTGAGACCCCTGTCTCTACTAAAAATAGAAAAATTAGCCAGGCATCGTGGCACGGGCCTGTAGTCCCAGCTACTTGGGAGGCTGAGGCAGGAGGATTGCTTGAGCCCAGGAGTTTGAGGTTGCTGTGAGCTAGGCTGATGCCATGGCACTCTAGCCCAGGCAACAGAGCAAGACTCTGTCTCAAAAAAAAACAACAAAAAAAAATTAAAGATGATGTAATCCTTTCATCCCAGAATATTTGGGATGGCCTTATTAAGAGAAATTTTGTTATTAATATTTAACTTAAGTTTAAAATTTTAAAAAATTTGGAGAGCATAACTAAGGTTTTGCTTATGCCAACAAATATTTAGAGAGGTTGCAGTGAATTTAGGAATTATTTTAGAATATATTCATGAGAAGCAATGTAACTTGTTGATGATTTAACACCTGGTATTCAATTTTTGAAGCAAATATATCACTGTTTTTGTTCTCAGATTTTGCTCTTAGTTTATGTTTATTATAATCATGTGCCTAAATTTGGAAACTTTAAAAGGTGTTTTTGGGGGGAGGAAGTGCAAGGGCAACATACATAACCTAAACATCTGTATCCCCATAATATGCTGAAATTAAAAAAAAATTAAATTAAAAAAAAAAAGTTGGGAGGAAAAAAAGGGTATTTTTGCCAGTGAAGAGAAATATATACATAATGTGAATGTTACTTAATAAATAGGGAGGAATGTGTATTTTTTGGGGGGGGGGATAATAAAATGCCAGAGTTGACTTCCTCATGTTTATTTTGTATATTTGTGTGCTTTTAGTAATCCATCACATTTCCTGTCTACAGTTTCTTTTTTTTTTTTTAAGAGACAAGGTACCTTGCTGTGTCGCCCAGGCTGGAGTGCAGTGGTGCCATCACAGTTCACTGCAGCCTCAAAAACTCCTGGGCTCAAACAGTCTTTCTGCCTCAGCCTACCGGGTGTACACCTGGCTAATTTTTTAGTTTTTTTATGGAGATGAGGTCTTGTTATGTTGCCTGGGTTGGTCTGGGCTCATGTGATCCTCCTGCCTCGGCCTTTCAAAGTGCTGGGATTGCAGACATGAGCCACTGCACCTGACCCATTGAATTTCTTATGCTGTATGGGAACTCTGGAGTAGAAGTTATACTTTTTGATATAATCTGTATGGTCCAAGATGAATTTACGTGGAGTGCATTTTTCCTTTTTCTTTTTTTGAAGGGAGGGGAAAGATAGGAAGCCTTCAGAAATCGCCACACTCATAGTTTGATGTTATATTTTTTCACTGCTGATAAAAGCATATTACAGATTTAAGATCATTGATGCATGTGGTTTAGCAATGTCTGCAGTAATAAGAATGACCGTAGTTATACAAAGATTCTCTGACGTAAGCATTTAGATTAGTAAATCCTAAAAGATTTCTATAGCTAATTCATTGTGAATAATCTTCTATAGGGAAGGTTGCACAACTGTGAGGCACTTAATGGACTTCCAGGAATGCATAAAGAACTCACAGTTTAGTAACAAAAGGAGGAGTACATTTTTGAAGAATTCATTCAGGATCATTACACAAATTTATATCACTACAAATATGGAAAAAGTTCCAAGGGCAATGCCCAAGCTTTTCCTTCAGGTTGGTGCTGGCAAAGCAGGAATAGAAGGAGTCGTTACCTCCAATAAATTATCCCTGAGGAAGAATTAAAAGTTTTAATTGATCTGCGGAATCTAAAACTTGTTTCAATTAAGTTTTTATAAAAATATCCCTAAATCACTCTTGAAGCTCGGACTTGGAGGGGGGGAGAGGGGGCAAGGGCAACATACGTAACCTAAACATCTGTACCCCCATAATATGCTGAAATAAAAAAAAAAAAAATCCCTAAAAATCACATCCGATTCTAACTGTAGGTAGTACTTTACCTTCTGTGTAAGCAGCACTTCAAGTTTTTCCTGTGTTTGTGTCTTTGCTCTAACAAGTTTTAATGAATGATTATCTTGAAGTCAACATAACTTTTGTGCCAAATTAAATTATAAAATTGTTGGTTACTTTCACAAAGGAGAAGAAGCTAGCAGGAAAACTCTAATAGAGCCAGATTCTGACATTCTGTATCTGGGCTCAATTTTAAAATATACTTATCTGTAATATATTGCATGGTAAGCCATACAGTGAAAATAGAGTGTTATTATCTTAGCATATTCCAACCTTCCAACATTTTGGTGCCCATAGATTTACCTAAAAAATGCTCTTAAAGAATCCTTTATTTTGCCAGCATTTATAAAAATTTTTGAAAAAATCTCTGGCTGTCTGTTTCCAGTTATAAACTATGAAATACATTCAGTTTTGGGTTAATGATTGTTTTGTTTTCTCCTATGTATCTTCACAGTCTGATACTTGCTTTTCAAATGCTTATGCTGGACTCCTACTCAAACACATTCAGTAAAGATTTATTAAGCTTACATGTGCAAGCATTTGAGATTCAGAGATAAGAGGATATGGTTCTTGCATTTGAAAAGTTGGGGAAGCTGTTGTAAAAACATACAGTTTGCTAAAAATAGATTGTAAGCTTTGCAGAAGGAGGAATTCTTGTTTGTTTTTGTTTATTGCTATTATTGCCAGTAAGTTAATAATTGTATGGAAGAGTCAGAAAAGCTGCTCTGATGAGATGATATTTCAAATGTAAAGGAGTTTTTCAGAAAGAAAAGGAGACCAAGGACATTAGCAACGAAGAAAGACATGCTGTGATGATGAAAGAGCATACAAATTTGAGAGAATAGCATAATTCTGAATGACAGCATGGGAGGACAGTAGAACTAAATGAAGCTTCAGTGAGTGGTATTGTAGTCAAGTCAACTGTTAAAGGTCTCCTGTGACAAGCTGAGGAATTTAGCCATCAGGGAACTCCGTGTTTTCGGTAATCAGGGAAATGCAGGATTTTGAATTGATGTTAATATTCGTACTTTTTTGCCACCATTAATATTACAGTGGAGATTATGCAATATTGTTTCTTTTAGATCCTCTATTCATACAATACCTATAATAACAATACCTATAACTTCATTTAATCACAAATCACTGAAAAGTTGAAAAAAATCTCTGGGAAGTAGAAACTTGATTATTAATTTATTTCAAAGTGAACTAAAAATTTGTCTTTAGTTTTGTGAACATAGTGACTCTCTTTTTAAAAAATTATTAAGTGCAACTGCAAATGCAATTTAAAAAAAAACACCAAAGTTCATCTTTAAAAACATAATCTTTTAAGATTTTATGTTTATAATTTGAATAAGCACAAAATTATCTGTTTTTCTCAAGAACTTAGGTCTTCATGCTGATTGCAAATTGTTTTCTATAAATGTTTCTACCGAAAAATTTCAATTATACTATTATATTTCCTATAAGTAAGAAATACTAATTTTGTTAGCATTCTTCTCCTACCAGAAGCAAATACTAGCCATGAGACTAAATCCTTTTGATTATGAATTACACAAAATTTTAAGAAAGACCTATGAGTGATTTGGAAACTTTATTTGGTGAAGAGAATGAAAATAGGAATGATTTATTCTTAGAATTCAGCCTTATTAAGAAAAATGGCTCAGAATTGCCTAGAGGAAACCCAAATATGGTCCCCAAAGTTTCTTTGAACCAATAATACTGAGTTCTTTTCATTGTTTCCATTCAATGAATTTCTCAACCCTTGATTTTGAGAACATAATGCTAATTAAAGTGTCTGCTGGTTTTTTTTTAATGCTATTCCATTGTAACTGCTAATAATAAAGAGCATTTTCCTGCTTTATACCAAAAAATTTACATTCAAAATGTGGTGTGTGTTCTCTGATTTCTTTTCTTACAGCTTGCCAGTATTTGCCGTGCTGAAATGTTTTAATTTAAAATTTCCTTCCTTTGTATCTTTTAGTTTTCTCTGTTGCTGCTTTTTCTGTGACACAAGCCTTTCATTATAGTCACTCTTCTTTTTTCCTTCCCCACTTCTTTCTTTTCCTTTTTTAAAGCCATGAGAAGCCGATCCATTGGTGAATGTGCTCTGCCATCGGCCTATATACGCAGTGCTAAAAGTGCTCCTGTTCTGATCCATACTTCCAAACCCTTCTTGCCTGATATTGTTCTCACTCCCCTTTCTGATGAGCTTTCAGGTAGTGCCACCTCTGCTAATTTCTGCACCACCTTTTTCACTTTTTAATCCTCTGCTTTCAAATTTTGCTTAATCAAATAAACTCTTTAAAGTTAATTTCTTTGGGGGAGGTGCGGGAAACTGGGAAAGTGATTGAGAAATCAACATTTTGAGTTATTTGAACTCTAATGCTATCTTTGCAGTTCATTCTGGAAGTGCTAAGTTTAGTGCTGTGCCAATGTCCAATATTTTTGGTTGTAAATAGCCAATGTTTCATTATTTTCTTCTTCTCAGGTGGTTAAAAGTAGTAGTAATGTATACTTACAGATGTTTCACAAGAGGTAACTTGGAAGATAATCAGAGCCTTGACTTTTAATTTCCTGTTGTTTTGACTAATGATATGGTAAATCTTGTATAATTTATTCTCCATCATCCATAGGAATGGAACTAAGGATAGTCAATAATTGGGAAAAGTATGTAATCTAAAAGCTGCATTGGAATAAATCTTTGTATTTATATAAGATGTAATAATACGGAGAAATCTAAGGATTTACTTGTTTTTAAATAATTCTTTGAAGCCCCAGCTTCCAAGGAGCTTCAAGACCTGCTCAGCTTTCTGATTCTGCATCAGGTCCCTCATCCCCAGTACTGGGATGATCTGCTCTTTTATTAAGGTTTAATTAACACATAAAATGCATAGATCCATAGATTCATTCAGTTCAATGAGTTTTGACACTTGTACACACTGCTGCAAACCATAACCCAAAACAAAATATAGAATGTTTCCATTACCTCAAAAGTTCCCTAGTAACCCTTTTGAATCAGTAACCCTACTCCCACCCTCCGCACACATAACCACATTTTAATTTCCATTACCACAGATCAGTCTTTTTTAAAAATTATTTTGTATAAATAAAATCATACAGTGTCTTGTCTTTTAGACAAACACAAACTCGTGTTGAGTACAGTTACTGTGGAGAATGTGCCAGGCCAAAGAAATGTACTTGTACATTCTTAGGTACTTCCTATCACTTTTCTTAAAGAGTGTTTCCCTGACATTGCCGCTTTTGGTGAAGCCGCTGTTTTGCTGTTTTTGTTTTCCTAAACCTATTTCCATACCCTTCAGTTTCTAATGGATTGTAGGCTTATATGAGGGAAGGCGCATTTTTATTAATAATAATATTGTAGGTGAAGTCCCTTCTACCATCCCTAATCCCTTTGATCAGAGATTTCTTCCAAACCAAGGGAGCAACACAATTCAGAGTTACATATATGTAGATACAGACACATATGTATATATGTCTTGTGTTTGTTATTCTTTGGAAATATAGTTAATAAAAAAAGTGTTTGCCTTTCTCAAAATGAAAAAATAAAACATTTAATTATTGGACGTGATATGTTTTGTGTTTTCTGGTTCAGGACACCTTGACTAGGAAACATTTGCTTCAGGAATATTCTTTGTGCTTTTTTGAGAAATATTGAAGTATTACTCTGAAACCATGATAAAATTAATATAAATAAATTAGTAATAGTTAATAATGAAGTTGGTAGTTGATTTTGCAATTTAATTGATGACAATAATAAAAGAGAAAATGTGGCCTCAGTCTAAGCCTGGATACTCAATAATATTTGATATATAAATTAATATATTTTATAACAGTAAAATTAGGCAACCTGAATATTTTAAACTATTGATATAAAAAAACTAGTAAGATTAGAAAATATATAGATGGAATAAGATAAATTTTTAATAGATGGGAGAAAAATGACATTTTTTTTTTTTTAACGTAATACATTTATCTACCAGTAAAGTATTAGGCTATTATGTCTCTTCAGTGCACCATTTAGGCATTGTACCTTCTTATGTAAGTAGCACAGATTTTGGTTGCTTACATCCAATAATAATTTAGTTACTTAAATTGGCAAACAAAACAATGTTCTTATAACTAAGTTAGATACAGCTAAAAGAAACTCCCAGTTTGTTGTAAACTTCTCTTAGATACATTTTTATACTCCAAGCTTCAAAAAAAGTATATGTGCTTTTAAAGCATTTAATGCAAACCATTTTTGACATGTTTAGAAAAAGTAAAATGAGTTTTGGCCATTAATTCTTAAAAGTTTGGTTGGATCAGATACTGCTGTCTTAAAAAACTGTCAGGAAGATCTATTTTTTCTCAGAGTCTTACGGGATTTACAAAATTTCCTGTCTATAACTTAGTATTTTGGTAAATACTCATGTTCAGTGCTAAATTATTTTTAAAAAGCAAAAATAAACAAAGATAAGGTTGTTCCCTTTAAAATGTTCTAGAGTGCCTTAGCCAGAGTGAAAAGTTGCTTTGCTGTAAGTACATAAGTCAGGAAGATTACCTTTTTAAATGATTTTATGATTTAAACATTTATAAAGAATGTTTAAAGGATTTTCTGAATGGCAGTTTTATTTTCCTTTTTTCTGTTTGAGATAAAATGCCTTTTATGATAAATTCAAAGATTTAGATAATGTTGAGACACCAGTCAGTAAAACAAAACAAACTTTTATCTAATAAACAAATGAATATTCATTTTAGAAAATGTTGATTATATGTAAAAGTATATGAAAAAATATACATAATTCTCCAAAACCAGTGCTAAGTTATTGATACCTTAAAATGCTTTTGCTGCTAGTTTTTTATGCATATGTACATTTAAAATATAAAAGCATAGATTTAGTTATTTTGAATTAAAAGTCATTTTTCTCTTGGGACTTAAAAGGGGCAAGGAGCAATACAATTTTAAAATAGCAAAACTCCTCGTTTCCTGAGAACTGACTTGTGAATGAAGTTGGCATTTTCCAAGCTGATGTATAAATTTAGAATACTTTCCAGGAAATGTAAATAGGTGTATAGAGGAAAAGATGAAAGATTCATAGTGCACATCAACATATAAAAGGCCCCTGGAAATCCTGTTTAAAAAACTCAGAACTGTTTATAATCTAATATTTCATAAACTTATTTAAGCATAGAGCACCTTTCCCGGCACACATATTAATATCCTGTAGCATTAAAGTTCCAGAGACAACAAATTTGGAAAACATTGAACTAACATCATAATTTCAAAAATAAGTACTTTGAAAATTGGGCACTATTATTCTTAATGCAAGTTTACATTGTAAAAATCTGAATTAATGGATTGGAATTGCTCCTGTGATTCTTAGAGGCAAATCGAAAGCCTGGAGTTTGCTTCTTCTTAAGTGTTGGTATAGAGAGAGGAAGAAAAGAGGAAAAGGAGTCATATAAATAGAGATTTGTAAAAATAGTGATAAATTAAAAAACAAAAATCACCAAATCTTAGATCCTCAACCAAATTATTTAATTGCTTTTGTTGCTTCCAAGGTTTAGGTAAATTTTACCTTAAAATAGTTTGATGTACAGAGGGAATTAATAAGTAAACTAATGAAGGGGGAAAGTAAATGTTTTTTATGGTTTTATGTGTCCCCTTCATGTGAGCAGGTGTAAATGAACTCATAAAAAAATATTTCTCGAGTGTATCTCCAAGATCAGGAGTTCTGTAACTGCTTCACACACACACAGACACACACACACACAAACCCAGTGGAACTATTCGTAGATAATCACTCTAGCTTATGGTTAGAAGTAGAATTTGTCAGCAAAATATTTACTTGATACTCTTGAATAATTTGGGGGATAAAAGGAAAGTCGTTTTAGTTTCTTTTTTTAAAACACATACTAAAATCTTTAAGAATGGGGGACCATCAGTTTTCAAAGTAGTGTATTTATATCCAGCCCTTTTTTCTGCTCCAGTATTCTTGGTTGGATGTCTATGCTACTGCCTACATTGTTGTGTGATACTGTGTAATATAGCTTTATATACAGCTATAGACTAAACTAGTTGAATATCCGTGGAGAATTTTTCTTAAGCTCTGGGGACCAGTTTGAAGACATTAGCACTATGTCAGTGACACTTATTTCTTTATGTCAGACTCATGTATAACAGTTGAAAAAATACATATCAGATTTGATACAATACGCTGGGTGTTGCACAAACATCTAACAATCATTTTTTACAGCTCTATTAATATCTTATGTTTGGGCAAGCACACTCTTCCTGGCCTTTCCCCCATCTACCTTTGAGAAGTACTGCACTAGACTACTTTTTACACATTTGGTAACCCATCCTAGAAGTCATTATTTTCCTGATAAAGGAATTAGAAGCCAGAAACCTCAATAGTCATTCTTAAGCAAATTAACTTTAACTGCCAAGAATTATACCTTAATGAAAGAAGGGATATAAAAGTGCATAAGCGTAGTAGGCAACTTTATGTGTAGTTCTGCAACTATTTCTTATTATTTTCTAATTGAATACTGTAGGTTTCTCACCCTGAAATTAAGCTTACAGACCCACTTTCTTCCAACCAGTTCTCAAAACTGGTGATTTGTTTGTCATTTTTGTTGTTGTTAAACTCTATGTAGGCCATAATATGTAGGCTGCTAGTGTTTTGGGGCTGATCTCTTTTTATTAACAATGCTTTATTATTTAAATTGAACGCTGTAGAGCAAAATATTTTGGTCTTTGTACTTCTGTTTTCTGACTATCAGGAGAAAGAAAATGGTATCTGTCATGCCCCTATCCTATTCCTAAATTCTGCCCAATTAGGAGGAGAATTTTCCATGTCTAACCAAACAACTAGACCCTTCTTTATACAATCAAGGAATAATTTTCTTCCTGTCATTAGTATACAATAGAATGTTAATCTTTTACAGCTTTTTCACCTGTAATCTGCTTGTTATGCCATAATTCCAAACTAGATTTTTTTGCTGAAATAATTTGTTAATTTTTTAATAGAACATCTCAAGAATTTAAAGCTGACTTAAACACGGCATTATATTACATGTTTATAAACAAATAAAACACTGTAATTTTCTTAACATAAAAAATATATTGGTCACCTGTCTGTGTTCAGAATTTAAAAGTCAGGAAAATGTTATTAGAAGATAGTTTCATGGGCTCAATTTTATTTGTTTAAAATGAAATTTATTTGAGCTTGGTTTGTTGATTTTAAGTCTTTTCGTATGATTTTAATAATGTAGATACTGCTTTAAATTGCCTACAAATTGAACATCTAGTCTTAAAAGGAGGTAGTTTTTACTTGCCTCTGTTCATACGAAAATTTCAAACATAGGTGCTCTGTAGTTCTTACTTACCTTGTAAGTACATTGCCATTGTTGCTCAATTAGGCAAAAATTTATGTTATTAGCAGAAAAAACTTGAGTTTCAAAATGGCATCAATTTCTATGTAAACTAGTATAAAATGATTTTTTAAATTCGGGAGCCATAAAAATGTTACTGACAGCTAACATTTGTGCTTGACCAAGAAAAGAATTTAACTTTGGTAAAAGGGATTTTGGCACTTGATTCTGTAAATCATTTCAGAAATCATTAAAATTCTCTAGTGATATGTTAGTATTCTAACTGAAGAGGTTTTTTCCCTAAGGAACTAACTTGAACTAACCCATTAGCAGCTACTAATATTTTATGTAAAAGAGATGTTTTCCTTCTACCAGTATATATTAAGCTCATACTGTGTAACAAGTACTCTTTCAAGCAATGGGGTTATTATAATAAACAAGACAAAAATTCGTGAGAAACTTAAATTCTAGTGGGAAGGAGTGTTTTTTTCTTACATTTTACAAGCTAATAATAGTATACTTTAATGTACAGCTTACCTTTCAAACCAGCAAAGGAAACTTTCCTTTGAAACAGAATATTCGGGAAAAAAGCAATTCTTTAATCTAGAAATAATTTGCACATGTTAATGCTAAACATTATTAAGGAAACTCAAAGATAAAACGATATTTCTGTAACTTTATTTGCTCTACAGGAAGCATTTTCTCAGTATTTAGGAGTGGGTTTTTTTTAAATTTGTTAAAAACCTTTTTATTGTTTTGCTTATTAAATGGTTTCTAATACTTTAGATTAAAATCTAATTTAAAGACTTCTATTTCTCAAGTTTAAACATAAGCAGCATAAATTGGATTGTTTTGAAAGGCTTTTTTTTTTGAGACAGAGTCTCACTCTTTTGCCCAGGCCAGAGTGCTATGGCATCAGCCTCGCTCACAGCAACCTCAAACTCCTGGGCTCAAGCAATCCTTCTGCCTCAGCCTCCCAAGTAGCTGGGACTACAGGCATGCACCACCATGCCCAGCTAAGTTTTTCTATATATTTTTAGTTGTCCAATTAATTTCTTTCTATTTTTAGTAGAGACGGGGTCTCGCTCTTGCTCAGGCTGGTCTTGAACTCCTGAGCTCAAACAATCCGCCCGCCTCGGCCTCCCAGAGTGCTAGGATTACAGGCGTGAGCCACCGCGCCTGGCCTGAAAAGCATTTTTATTTAAACCTGATACCACCATTATTTTTAGCAATCTACTACAAAGCTGTTCAGTTGTTTTCCTTTGTATAATTTACTAACATTTGTTTTGGTTAGGTTTTGATTTCTAAGATTCTTATCTTTATAGAGATAAATAAGTGCTTTATAGAGATAAATGCTGCTTTATAATTTCTTAATATATATAATTATATAATAATTATAATTTTTACCAAATTTTTATTTTAAAAAGGTAATTAAATCATAAATTCAAAACATATATATTATTCAAGAGATTAAGGGTATGGAGTAATTTCTATTTCAAATCACAGCTCCTCACTTTGTAGCTGTATAATTTCAGGCAAATCACTTAAACAGTTTCTTCAGCTATAAAATAGGGGATTAATAACACCTGCTTCTTGGGGTTGTTGTAAGGATTAAATGAGTTACATGTAAGGTTCTTAAAACAATGCCTGGCATGTAGAAAAATTATGTATGTTTAGCTATTATTTACTCTTTTTCTCCTAAATAAAGTTCAGGTATACAGTATCTGCTTAATAAACGTAAGGCTTGTTAGAGTCGATCATGCTTGATTCAAGTGCTGATGTTGGTTTCCGGTCAGCAATTTTATACAATTAGTATTGTTATATACCCATAAAAGAGCTCTGTTTAACACCTAAGACTTTTAAAACAATTGTTTAAATTCTCCAATACTACATTATTGGTAGAAAAATATCCAGTTATGTTTTTTAAAAGCTCTTACTTGCCCTCTTAAACCTGCATGACAGTTTTCGGTATTCTTATGTGGCAACAAAATTTTAGGAAAAAAACACTTAGGCTGAAAGAATGGTTAAGTTTTCTGATAGTAAAGTGAGGGCTGAGTTTGGGAAGAAATTCCTAAACACAGAACTTCACAGTAATCTTGCCTGGCTTCTTTGGAATGGAAAAATTACGAAATATCAATAAAGGAAGCTAAAAATTAATATTCTAGTTTTTCTTTAGTTCATATATTTGCTAGACTTCTAACATTAAATTTTAACGTTTGAAATCTTGATTTTGAACTTCAGTAAAATAAAATCCCAACTATAAAATTCTTAAGAATTTTCAGAGAAAAGTTATATAATCCTTATCCTTTGTTGCATCCTTTAGAATATTGTGTGGAAAGAAACTTGGCATGCATGTTGAATATAATCTGTCCTCAACACAGAGGTTTCTATAATCTCCGATAATATGGGAGATATAAAAAACCAAAATAATTCCATTCATCAAGATGCACAAATAGGCATTAGTTATCTGCTGCAATAACAAATACTTAATGAGTATAAATGCAGAGTTTATAAGGAAATATTTTCCTTTTTTTTTTTTTTTTTTTTTTTTTGAGACAGAGTCTCACTCTGTTGCCCCAGGTAGAGTGCAATGGCATGATCATAGCTCACTGCAACCTCAAACTGCTGGGCTCAAGCGATCCTCCTGCCTCAGCTTCCCCAGTAGTTGGGACTGCAGGCACGCGCCACCACACCCATCTGATTTTTTCTATTTTTGGTAGAGACAGGGTCTCACTCTTGTTCAGGCTGGTCTCGAACTACTGACCTCAAGCAATCCTCCCGCCTCAGCCTCCCAGCGTGCTAGAATTACAGGCATGAGCCACAGTGCCTGGCCTGTGTTTTGCTTTTCATTTAGAAACATTTCCAAGTGGAGTGCTTGAGGAAGAAAGCCAGTGTCATTTTTTAAAGTTTTATATTCCCCTCAGTTTTATGGCAGAAAAATTTAATTACTTCAACTTCAAGAGATACTATATATGACCTATGTATAGCCTAAAGTATATCTTCAGGAATATACTAGAATCTTGGCATAATACAAACCTCTGTAGATCTGAATTTAAAATAAAGTAGATCCTTTTGGACTGCATACAAAGAGGGTTATATTAATGAAATAGCAGAAGGATCAGCCTTCTTTTATCCATAGCATGGATCTTGAAAATACTTTGAATGACTGTCTTCATTTTATCAATGAGGAAACTGGTCTCAGAGTCTAGAGTAAGAAAATTTAAGTTCTAGACCTAGCAGCATCAATAAATTGTTATGTGATCTTGAACAAGTCACTGCTTTACTCTGGATCTAAATTTTCTGATTTTAATTGTTCAGTTATTCTTCTGTTGCATTTAACTTTTGGGTTATAGGCCTTATAAGTAGCAATAGCTGACTTTTTGATTTTTTAATCCTTTTTCATTATATTTTACTGGCTTCTGAAAGCATATTTTTCATTATTTCTGGGTAACTTAAAGACCATGATGGATTGGTAGACTTGGTATTTTACTTCTAAAATTTCTGTTTGAGAATTTGTATATATCTGAACAGTTAAATGGTATTTCAGCTTATGATTTTCAACTTCATAAATATTTTTGAGAATTTACCAAATACTTAACACTTAAAGCAATGGGAATAATACAGTGGTATGGAACTCCAAACCTGTTTCTCAAACTTTATTTTCTCTCTCTCTCTTTTTTTTCCATTGGACTCTGCTTGATAACGTTGCTCTCTCTTTATGGTTATATATTTGGGAAAGTAACTTAACCTCTCTGGGCCTCAATTTTCTCATCTGTAAGAGAGTTAAATTAGATAATCTCTGAATGTCCATTTAAACTCTAAAATTTGTGGTTCTTAAAAAGAGACCTCAGAAGCCATAGATACAGTTTTTAGAGTTGAATAGTTATTAATGGAAAGGGCCTATCATAGGCAGGTAAGGTTTCTTCTTCCTAGCAGACTCAAATGGTGTTTTTATCAGAAACAAAATTTTTAGTAACATATTGATTTTTTATGGCATTTAATAGATTTTAATACTATAATAAAATAAAGTAGAACACCTCAGTAGAATAGATAGTTTTCTGTCAAAGAGAACTTTAGTAAGAAGGTAGTGATTTCCACTAATGTGTGATCTAACAGATAAGCAAAATTTGAAGAAAAGATAAAGCGGGAGAATTTATGAGACCCTGTAAGAGTCTACAGAGGGACAGTTAGATCAGTTTTATGTGTTAAGATCAATTTTTTTCACTTGGAACTTAAGTAGGAAAAATTGAATAACAAGTTTGAATTGATTTATTGGCACAGCTCTATCTTTAACTGCACTTCCAAATGTTTCATCACCTTGCTGTCTGTTTCTATGCATGTTAACATTTTTAAATGTATTTTGGTAGTTTTCTAATTCATTGACACTACATGCTATATTGGCTTGTGCCCATCATTTTTTAAACACAAATTTGCATTTTTAATTGATTTTTTTCATTGAGCTTATAAAAAATATCTCAGAATTTTTATTTTAAAGCATATGCTTTAGGGTTTGAAATTAATACCTAATTTTTATATTCATATAGTTCCTACTCTATATAATTTTTCTCTTTTGCAGATATTGATGATGCTCAAATACTTCCCCGCTCAACTAGAGTCAGACATTTTTCACAAAGCGAAGACACTGGAAATGAAGTTTTTGGTGCTTTGAGTGAGGAGCCGCCATTGCCTCGAAGTAGCAGCACTTCTGACATCTTGGAACCATTCACTGTTGAACGAGCCAAAGGTGCAGTTCCTGTCATTGACAGTTCATCCCGTCATGCACCAAGCTTGCAGAGTTCCACAGAGGCTTCTTCAATAACTAGATCCACTGAAAGCCACATCAGTGATACTCACAGTAGAGAGTCTTCTCTGGAAGTTGGTGATAGCATATATGACCATCTTTGTCATTTAATAGGTCCAGTAGAACTTGCAGATTCAGCTTTTGAACAAATCCAGTACATTGACCTTGAAGGAGATGACGATCTTCTTTCTTCTCTGAAAGAATATTTTAAGGAAAACCAGGAAAATAATAGTAAAAATGAAATAAGTAAAGATTCAGCTTCTCAGGATGTGATTATTGCAGTAAATAGGGATGAAAGATTATCCTTAGATAAACTAGAATACATAGATCAGGAAATTAAATCAGAAAATAGGACCTCTTTTGTTGGAACTCCTGAAAACATGCAATGTGAAAAAGAACCAAACTCAGCTGTCTTCATGAGTAATATTGCACCTAACCAGTCAGACAATTTTATTAGAACACAAACTTCTGAAAAATCTAAGCAACTAAACAGTGACAAACAGCCATCGGAGCCTAGTTCAGATAGCTCTTGTGATAAAGAAAAAAGGAAAAATCTGCATAGACAGACAGCTACAGAATTAGATGCTTGTGTAGATATAACACTAGTTGAAAAGCTTAAGGGTATGCAAATCAATGAAAAAATCACTGTTCCACATGTTACACGTGCCAAGAAAACAACATTAAAAGCACCTGTTAACCGCAGAATGCCTCATGTTATAAACACTAGCAAACTTTCTCCAACTAAAAGGAGCTTGTCTGAAACAGTAACTCATAGAGCTAAAATCATGAAAATTGCTACTAAAAAACGAAATAGTGTTCATGTTACTTTTAGACCATCCACTGAGTCAGTTCAGTTTTATAATCCTCTGGAAAACAAAGAGGCTCCTTGGAAGATGAGACTACGGAAACTCAGTGGCTTTAGTGGTAGTAGCAACAGTAGCAACAGCAACACCCAAACCAGCTCAGATAGTGGTACAGAGCTAGTAAAACCTGGTGTGTATAGGCCTCTAGATACAGTTAGTACAGCATCAGTAAGTAGTAAAACAATGAAGGAATCCACTGAGATTCCCACCACCGTATTACAAAAAGAAGGAATCACAAGTAATCAATTAGGTAGTCGTAGTACTCTTAGGTCATCAAGTCATGAGGCAGGACTACAGCAGGGCTCCCTGGGTGGCGTTTATAAAACTGTTGTACATGCTCTTTCGAAGCCGAAGGCAAATGTTTCCCCACAGAGGCAGAACAGAATGCCACCAGAGGCTCCACTGAGGGATCTGTACAGTCATGTAATGGGCTATTTTGGAAGGAAAGCTGCAGGTGAGCACTAACAGTGTGCAGAGCGCAAAAGGAGAAAGGCAGCACCAGTTTGGCTTAATGCAACTGAAGCAAGCTATAAGCAATCAAAAAGCTTTGGGATGGTCACTGCTTTCTCTCTGTTTGGTTATGCATGCGCCTTTTCCCAGCTGTATTTTTCCCAGCATAAAATGTTTATTTAAGTTACTAATTTCCCTTATAAGGCATTTAGTTAAACCTCTTTGCTGCTGAACAACAATATAGGAAAGAGGAAGATATAGGAAAATTTTAATGACCTTTCAAAGGCTACCAAAATCAAATATTTTTCTGAATATGTACCACATGAGTCTAGAAATTAAGTTTACTGAGGAGTAGTTAACTCTTTCTTCCCTGCTCCACTATACTTTATCTTTAAAAGGGCACCAACTATATTTAATTGAGTTTATTTTTACTGCTGATGTATTTGGTAATATATTTTTCTTGATAGCAAATTACTTTGACATCTAACATAATAGAAATCAAGGTCCTACAACCAGCATCAACGTTATAGTTAACTTTCATTGAAAAGGAAATTATTTCTTAAATCTCCAAGTGGATTTAATCACTTTCCATTTAAGTCATTTCCAAACATGCCATAGACTTTTTAGTTTTGCATTCATTTGTATAGAATGCAAGTTATGTCCTTGAAACACTTATCATTACTTTCTTTTTTCTGAGATTTTAGATGTGCATAAAGGTTTCATGATAACCAATCATGATTTAAATATGGAACCTCTATGGACAGATTACAGAAAGAAAGCAAGATTATAGTAACTGTTTTCTCTTATCTTGATTGAAGTTAAAATAACTTTACAGATATAGAAAATTAACTTTCAGCAGTAAGGTAGGTTTTGATTTTATTTGTTTTAACATGGTTTTGTTAGCATGATTAACAGCGCTGTATAATGCATCTTGCATTGAACCATTAATGCCACCTGAGGGCAGTATTTGACAGCTTAGCAAAGCCTGGCCAGTAATATAAAGATAATGGTATTTCACGGTGAGGTTCTGACCAGTGTATTTTTTTTAGCCTGAAATGTTTTGTAATTCATTAGGAATGTAGACAGTGCTGACTTTCTTTTCATTACAGAGAAATCAACTTTTCAGTAGCATAGTAATGACATAAATAACATTATTTTCTGTAAGTTAGTTTCCCAAGTTTAAAACTTTAATGTTAATGTAATCATAAAAAAATCAAAATAACTCTTTTGGTTTATTTTTTAAAGAAAAATTTTTGTGAAAATAAGCCTCTTTTTTTCTTAAAACACTAAAATTAGATTTTATAGTGAATAGAAACAACATCATATAAACATCATAGCATTTTTATTTATAAATATCCAAACCTAAATGCACTTGTGTCCCACTGAGATTTGCATAGACTCAAGGGATATATTCCCTGAAAATATTTTTTGGGGAAAAATGGAATTATAAATTATTAAGGCTCTAAATAGTAATAGAAGCATAGAGGCAGGAAGAAAGATAAATATACCAGTTTCTTTATAGGCAATATTAACCTAACTTCAACTAGTGCTTATCTATAAGCTTTCTTGCTGTTTAAGGTTACACTGAAGATTGACTAACATCTGCATAGTTAAATAAAGTAAATATCAATTTACTAATTCTTAAAATTAAAAGGAGAGAAATTATTCATATATGCATGTTTGGCAAATAATTGATATGGCATAGGTACTTTGTTTTGGGTTGTTTTTGTTTGTTTCAAATTTACAAAATGCAGTTAAATTTTTCCTCACTATATGTAGTTATTTATTTATTTTTAGTCAATAAAGAGGACATGAGCCCAAAACTGCCTCCTCTTAATAGTGATATTGGCAGCAGCAGTGCTAATGTTCCTGATCTGATGGATGAGTTTATAGCAGAACGACTTCGAAGTGGTAATGCCTCAGTAAGTTTTATTTTATTTATTTGGTTTTCTAAGGGAGGGTAGAGAGACTAAAAGATACAGAATGTACATGTGCCAATTTTTATTCAAAACAGCCTTTCCCCCATTTTTTTTTTCCTGAGATAGGATCTTGCTCTGTTGCTCAGGCTTGAGTGCAGTGGCCTGATTGTAGCTCACTGTAACCTCAAATTCCTGGGCTCAAGCGATCCTCCTGCCTCAGCCTCCCAAGTAACTGGGACTAGAGGTGCATGCCACCATGCCTAATTGTTTTGTTTATTTTTTGTAGAGATGAGGTCTGACTGTGTTACCCAGGCTAGTCTTGAACTCCTGGGCTCAAGCAGTCCTCCCGCCTTGACCTCCCAAGTGCTGGGGTTATAGGCACGGTCCACTGTACCTGGCCCTTCTCCCAAAATTTAATATTTTTCAAATTAATATTTTTTAAATTATATTTGTATAATATTTTTAAATCTAAAGGCATTAAAACAAGCAGGCTTATAGTTCTCACCACGGTGAAAGACTGCAATACCTATTTGATCAAACACACAAGTATAAACTACTACCTTCCTAGTTCCACCCCCCTCCCCCCACTTTTTTAATCTTTGCCCACAGGTTACCCTGCTGCCAGCTCCCAGCCCTCAATAGGAAAAATAACAATGGAGGTGTTCTGGCCCAGTTCCCATAGTTTTGATAGCACAGTGTTTCTTAATCATTTTTAGATAACTTTGGAACAGATTTAAAAGTTTTCTTTATCTTGAATGTTAGGATTGTGGCAAAATAAAAACAGAAGCTATTTTATCCCTCATGATGCTTGTTAGGGAACAATACATGTATGTGGAATTGCTTCTTTTAAATGGTCATGTTTGGTGTGGGTTTTGATTTCTCTTTCGCTATATTATATTCCCTTTTTTTAAAGTTTAGTTTTTTTCTTAAGTGGCTAAAAATCATTGTAGAATCATTATAGAATGACATCTTTGCCATCATTCTTCCTTCTCTCCCACTATCTCTTCTGTTTGCTACTTCTTTTTTTACTTAAATACTTTGCTCTTTCTGCTGTTTTAACTTATATCCACTGCATGGATCCTACTGAGGCTTAGGATTCTCAGGCCCACCACTATCTAATATTTGTGTCTTTGCTTTAGGCAGACTAACAATAATAGTTCAGGCTCCAGCTCTGTATAGTTATTAATATATGAATTGTTTAGTAAGTGTGTTCCCCCCCCTACATCTCAGCATTTATTGTTACGATTATCTTAGAAATTAAAGATTTCACATGCTTAATAAGAATTAAAAAAGAATTTTAACGTTAAACTACTTCTTGAATTTTTAGACTATGACAAGAAGAGGAAGTAGTCCAGGCAGCCTTGAAATTCCCAAAGACCTCCCTGATATTCTAAACAAGCAGAACCAGATGCGCCCTATTGATGACCCAGGTGTGCCCTCGGAATGGACTTCTCCTGCCAGTGCAGGAAGCAGTGATCTTATCAGCTCAGATAGTCATTCGGATTCATTCAGCGCTTTCCAATATGATGGCCGAAAATTCGACAGCAAGTATCTTTTTCTGTTTGAGTAATATGTTTTATGTTGATTGTTTTCTGTTCGAAACCGACTTATGGACTATGTAGCCATCACCTTCCCCTCCAATGCTACTTAGACAGTGGTTCTGATATATTTTTATTTGATTTCACTTTTCAGGAAAATTCCAAAGCAGGTTTTAGGGAATCATCTCAGATTGAGACCACTTTATTTTGCCAAACTGAGATCATTTAAAAAATAATAAAACACTATTCTTTCACAAAACAAATGATATTTATGAGATAAAAAATGTAGAAAGGAAATTAATTTAGGGTAGACTTGATAATAAAGGACAGTCATAGTTACAAGGTGCCACTGTTTTGTGCACTCATATTTGAGAGCCAGATATTTGGGTTATAGTCAGTGCTACATTTCCTAGAACCTTTTATGAATAATTGTTCCATGTTTAAATAACATCAGTGATATTATTTGATGACATATTGTTATCACATAGTTATTCTGCTCTAATTCTTTATTATACTTGGCAATAAGTGAAGGGCACCAAAATTTTATTAATAAAAAAGAAAGTCAAAACTTCGGGAACCAAGTTTGTGAAGAGCTGGAAGATGCATTTGAGAATTACGTATTTCCTCACCTCATCGTTAATATACTACTCTCATCTAATTATAATCTTCAAGGTATTAGCATTGTTTATACTTGCTTAAGTGATATGTAAATAGAATAGATTTAGGGGAAATGTTAATGGTTGACCATTTTGCTGATTTAGCTGTGTCTTTTTGGTAAATATTTTTGTTTTGTAATTGGGACTTACATACTAGCATTTATTGTTCTGTAGATTTTGGCTTTGGAGCTGACACTGGGATTGTATCCTCTACTGATGTGGATTCAGGTTCTGGACATCACCAGAGTGCTGAAGAGCAGGAAGTGGCTAGTCTAACCACTCTTCATATAGATTCTGAAACAAGCAGTCTTAATCAACAAGCTTTCTCTGCTGAAGTTGCAACAGTTACTGGTAAAGTTACTTGAGGGAATGTATTCCTTAAATATATTTTTAAAACCTCCAAAGAAAGAATCCAGTTAGAATTTTATTTGAGAGGTTTTAAATGCTGCTTATTAGTATTTAAGTATTATTTTTTTCACTCATCTTTATGTAACATTGGAGTGGAAAAAACCATTCAAATAGTTTCTCGACCTGGAGTCCAGATCTTTTTGCTGCCTTATAGAAAATGGATTGGGAGGAAGGAGTAGGGATGTGGGTGAGACTGGAGGCTGAGACCAGTGTATCCCAGGCTAGCAATGATACTTGCATATAGAGCAGTATTGAGCAAGTGCCTCAACTCTTAAATTGCCCCAAGTAAGTGAAATAGAATGGCAGTGGGAGTTTCTCAGAAATGGGGGTAGATATTCTCTTTTTTAATTTTTTATTTCAGCATATTATGGGGGTACAAATGCTTAGGTTACATATATTGTCTTTACCCCACCTGAGTCAGAGCTTCCAGTTTGTCCATCCCCCAGACAGTGTGTACTGCACCCATTAGGTGTGAATACACCTATCCCCTCCTCCCCTCCCACCTGCCCAACAGCCAGTGAATGTTCTTACCATATGTGCACATAAGTCTTGATTAATACCAATTCGAGGGTGAGGACATGTGGTGCTTGTTTTTCCATTCTTCTGATACTTCACTTAGTAGAATGGACTCCAGCTCTATCCGGGGTAATACAAGAGGTGATAGATCACCATTGTTTTTTGTAGCTGAGTAGTACTCCATGATATATACATATACCACATTTTATTAATCCACTCATGTATTGATGGGCACTTGAGTTGTTTCCACATCTTTGCAATTGTGAATTGTGCTGCTATAAACATTCTAGTGCAGATGGCTTTTTTATTGAGTGTCTTTTTTTCCTTTGGGTAGATGCCCAGTAATGGGATTGCTGGATCAAATGGTAGTTTTACTTTTAGCTCTTGGAGGTATCTCCATATTACTTTCCATAGAGGTTGTACTAGTTTGCAGTCCTGCCAGCAGTGTATGAGAGTTCCTATCTTTCCACATCCACGCCAACATTTATTGTTTTGGAACTTTTTGATAAAAGCGATTCTCACTGGAGTTAAGTGATATCTCATTGTGGTTTTGATTTGCATTTCCCTGATGGTTAGAGATGTTGAGCATTTTTTCATATGTTTGTTGGCCATCTGTCACCTTTTGAAAAGTTTCTGTTCAGGGGTAGATATTCTTGCTCTCACTGATGGCTCCTGTTACCTGGTACATCCAGTTCTGATTCAATGCTATTAATAGTTCCATGGTAGATAGGAGATCAGACTCCTAGATACAAAAGCTTGTAGAGTATTAAGATTTTATTGACCTCCTTGGCCAATTAATAACTGGTTTTATCTTTTGATAGTTAAAATTTATATTTTATTGGAGTTTTAAGCATTACATCTTAGGTAGGGTATTGAATATACTCTTTATGGTAATTATATGAAATCGTATTTACAGGTTCAGAAAGTGCTTCCACAGTCCAGTCGCCTCTGGGATCCAGGTCACAGACACCTTCCCCTTCTACATTGAACATAGATCACATGGAACAGAAGGATCTACAGCTTGATGAGAAGCTTCACCACTCTGTTCTTCAGACACCAGATGATCTAGGTAATATTTGGAAATTAGATATTTGCCATTTTTTCTTTTAGGGTGTTAAGTGTCAGGAGTTCATAAATAAAGCATCTTAAACTTGATAATATATGATTATTATAAATCTTTTGGACTTTTCTAAGTCTTTTGTAAATTTGTTAATATATCTTTTTGTTCCTAAAGATACTTACAGTTTTATTTGTGTTCGTTTTATTATACTTGATAACAGTCTTAGAATTAATGATCGCTTAATTTTGGAGTCTTCTGTTATCATTTATTGATATTGTACTCTTTCCTAAACCATACGTAATTTGGCATCATTATTCTTAATATTATAGCTGAAGTGTACCTGCTGATTCACAGGAGAAAATAGTAGCATTATCATTTGTTAATCTTTCAGTGAAACACTTTATCAAATCTATAATTTTTATTGATTTTGATTCTGCAAATGTGTCAACTAAATTTAATTAAAAAGTATTCCAAAGGAAGTATTTTTAAGTAAATGTTAAAAATTGGCTTGAGAAACCTCAGAAAATGCAAGTTAAAAGTTATTTTTGCTAAAGCCTGCATGATGTAACAGGCATCTCAAATATGCCAAAAACTTTGATCAAGGACATAGTCGATGAGATATTTACAATGAATAAAATAAAAAGTCAGTTTTCACTGGTAAGGCAGCATGTTTACTCTCTGACCAAAGGAAGAAATTTAAAGTTGTTTAACTTCTGGACTTTTTTTAAAGGAGCTCATTCCTTAATATGCAATTACTTTGTGGTTACATAGCCCTAATTTTCTAGTTTTTTTTTTTTTTTTTTTTTTTTGAGACAGAGTCTCACTCTCTCGCCTGGGGCGAGTGCCGTGGCGTCAGCCTAGCTCACAGCAACCTCAAACTCCTGGGCTCAAGCGATCCTACTGCCTCAGCCTCCCAAGTAGCTGGGACTACAGGCATGCGCCACCATGCCAAGCTAATTTTTTCTATATATTTTTAGCTGTCCAATTAATTTCTTTCTATTTTTGGTAGAGACGGGGTCTCGCTCTTGCTCAGGCTGGTCTCGAACTCCTGAGCTCAAACAATCCGCCCACCTCTGCCTCCCAGAGTGCTAGGATTACAGGCGTGAGCCACCGCGCCCGGCTAATTTTCTAGTTTGTGAATTATTTCTGACCTTATCTTTTCTTCCTTTTTGGCCTGTAATTTTTGTTTGTTTACAGTTATTGTCCCAACATTGGGAAAAAGGATTCAAATTTAGAGAAAAGTTGCAAGGCTAGTAAAATGAATAGCTATAACCTTCACATAAATTCACCAGTTAATATTTTACTACTTTGTATTTACACACATGCACATATAATGCACAAAAACCCCTGCCCCTCCCCTCTTTTTGCTGAGCTATGTAAGAGGGAATTGCAGATATCAGATTCTTCAGAGCTTAACACTTCAGTGGGTATGTCCTAAGAATAAATGTATGTTTCCTGTATAACCACAATATAGTGGCCATATTCAGGATATTATTTAAGTCCATAGTCGAATGTCCTCAACTGTCCAGTAATGTCCTAGAAAGCTACCCCACACCATCACCAACCCATCACTAAACCAATGCAGAATTTAATCAAGGACCACACACTGTTGCCTGCTTTTTAATCATTTAAAATTGTATTATCTTTACTTTGAGAAGGATAAGTTAGGGACAAATCAGTTGATTTATCACCATATTGTGAAAGTGCTCTAGAGTCGGAAGGCATTAACAGTAATGTCAAAATGTCAGTGTTTTTTTGTTTTGTTTTAGTGGTTTTAACTAGAAGCCTTTTTAAAAACATTATGGAGAAAGGGTAATTATTTTCAATGATACAATGCAAAGTTATTATCCATTATATACTTTACATGCAAAGTGGAAAAAAGTTAAGCATTACGAGTAAAAGATATACATATATTAATACTAAGAATGAACTTATCAATATATTGGGATATTATCAAGCATGAAAAATCATAAGCTTATAATTCTTTCAGTCTACAAAATTTTACTTCCCACAGTTTGTTATTAACTTTTGAATGATTTCCTATAGCCTTTTCCATTATATAATGGAAATTGAGTAGAATAATGGATTTTTTTAAAAACTGGAGGAGACATAATGATACCTAGCTAAACCATCTGTTTTACAGATGAGGAAATGTAGCCTTAGGTTATTAAATAACTTGCGTAATACATAATTAGTGGCAGAATTATGAGACTAAAACCAAGATTACCTGTATTTCTTGCTTATAGTCTTGCCAATATTAATAGGCAAAATATAATTATGGTAATTTTTGATTATGTTTAAGTTTTAGTAAAAATGTCTATTTTTCATGCCATTGTGATACCTCTTTTAATGAGAGGTCTGACTTAATTGTGAAATATGTAAATACATTTCTTTGGAAGCTTTAAAGAAACAAGCTTATGAAGACTTCCTACAGGATCTGCCTTTAGCCTGAGATTTTCTATAAATTCGATGATATAACCGGAAGTGGCTATTAGAGAAAAGTGAGAGTGTGTGCTTATAAATTTGATGTTTATATCAAACATAAATTTTCCTGTCTGGCATATGCCCAGTGAGTGGTATTGCATTATTTCCTCCTTAAGTAAATCTAGACAGCAGTATTATTGAATAAGTAATTATTGTTATAATATGGAATTATGAACTAGTGAGTTTTTGACCTTGTTTGGAAAAAAAATAACAGTAATGTACATTGACCTCGTTTAGTTATTTAAGATTATTAATTTAACTTGGCTCTTTTGGATTTTGTGGTCAATTTTATGAAAAGTTACTGACACTATTGTATTTTTTTTTTAATAGAAATCAGTGAATTTCCATCTGAATGTTGTAGTGTGATGGCAGGGGGTACTCTTACTGGATGGCATGCTGATGTTGCTACTGTAATGTGGCGAAGAATGCTAGGCATTTTGGGAGATGTCAATGCAATTATGGATCCTGAAATACATGCTCAAGTTTTTGATTACCTCTGTGAACTTTGGCAGAATCTAGCTAAGGTAAAAAAGAAAATAAAGGATGTAAAGGGAGAAGAAAAACTATTGAGAAATAGAAGAGGCCTTAGAGAACATTGTGAACTGCTGCCCGCCCCCACCCCACCCCCTTTTACTATAGATAAATTGGTGCCTGGCATGGTGAAGTCACTTCTAATTAAACATTTCCTTAGTGGTAGAAACTGGATTTGCACTTCAGTTTAAGATAAAGTAAACTGGAAGAGAGAACAGTTTTCATGGGTTTATTGCCTTTTATTTAAAAATTACAGATTAGAGATAACCTCGGCATTTCAACCGATAACCTGACCTCCCCCTCTCCACCAGTTTTGATTCCTCCACTTAGAATTCTTACACCTTGGCTTTTTAAGGTAAGCTTAATATATAAAATATTAGTTTAAAATCTTCATTTAGTAAATCTTAAAACATTTGATAGAAATTTTAGCTATTATATAGTCTTCTAAAGTACTTAGCTTTTAACTAGTATGCTTAGGAAGTCATTAGGCATTATATAGAGAGCAGAGTGAGCATGGCAAAATTATACAGAATACATTGTTTTTATTTATTCAGTAAAACCGAAGTGAATATAGAAAAGCATGTCTTCATTGTATTTAAGTGAAATGTAAACCTTGAGTCGACACTGAATACACTGTGTACTTTTGAAGATATAATACTTTTAAGTATTATTTAATATGTTTGGTTCATTTTCCTAAGTGAAATAGTTTATGATTATTCATACCTACATCGTATCATTTTGGATGTTAACAATAGTTTCAGTTATCCTAATTTTCAGTTCATTAAAGAAATTGGAGGCCGGGCGCGGTGGCTCACGCCTGTAATCCCTAGCACTCTGGGAGGCCGAGGCGGGCGGATCGTCCTGAGCTCAGGAGTTCGAGACCAGCCTGAGCAAGAGCGAGACCCCGTCTCTACCAAAAATAGAAAGAAATGAATTGGACAGCTAAAAATATATACAGAAAAAATTAGCCGGGCATGGTGGCACATGCCTGTAGTCCCAGCTACTCGGGAGGCTGAGACAGTAGGATTGCTTGAGCCCAGGAGTTTGAGGTTGCTGTGAGCTAGGCTGACGCCACGGCACTCGTCCCAGGCAAGAGAGTGAGACTCTGTCTCAAAAAAAAAAAAAAAAAA
>RJWJ010021670.1:0-27448 GCA_004363605.1 Indri indri | reverse complement strand
TTATTCTTTTTAAAGGCTGAATAATATTCCATTGTGTATATATACACACCACGTTTTGTTTATCCATTCCTCTGTCAATGACAGTTGTGTTGTTTTCACCTTTGGCTGTTGTGGATAGTATTGCTATGAACATGGGTACACAAATATCTCTTCAAGACTCTGTTTTCAATTCTTTGGGGTACATGCCAGAAGTGAAACGGTAAGATCATAATGTAATTCTATTTTCGGTGTTTTGCGGAAATGCTGTGATGTTTTCCATAGAGGCCGCACCATTTCACGTTTCCACCAACAGTTCATGAGGGTCTCAATCGCTCCGCATCCTCCCCAGCACTCACCATTGCTGTTTGGCAGACGCCACCCTAGCGGGCGTGCACCCCTAGCTCACCGTGGTTTGATCTCCCTAGTGATGTGTGACGTTGAGCAGCTTTTCACGTGCTCTTGGGCCACTGTCTATCTTTTTGGAGAATGTCTATGCAAGTCCTTTTCTCGTATTTGAATTGTTTTTTCGTTTGTTTATTGTTGTAGAGTTGTAGGATTGCTTTATATAGTCTGGATATCAGCCCCTTATCAGAAACGTGATTTGCAAACATTTTCTTCCATTCCATACGTTGCCTTTTTATTTTGTTGATTGTATCCCTTGATGCACAGAAGTTTTGATTTTGATGAAGTCCAATTTATCTCTATTTACTTGTGTTGCTTGTCCTTTTGGTGCTGAAGAACTTACTTTTTTAAAGTCAGGTTTATTGAGGTTAAATTTACACAGAATAAAATTCATTGTTTCTAAAATGTAGTTTTATGAGTTATGACAACATATAGTCAGTTAGCCACCACCACAATCAAAATAGAGAATCTTTCCATCACCCCGCAAGATTTTTCATGTCTCTTTGCAGTCAATCCCTTTTCTCCCCACCTACAGCCTCTGGAAAACATTAATCCGATTTCTGTACCAATAGTTTTACCTTTCCCAGAGTGGCTTGTAAATGGAATAATATGGCACGTAGCCTTTTGTGTTTGGCTTCTTTCCCTTAGAGTAATGGGATTCATCCGCCTTGTTGCATATATCAATGTTTCGTTCCTTGTTATTGCTCAGTAGTACATTCCAGTGTGTGACTGTACCACAGTTCATTTATCCCAGGAGTGGGGAACCTGCGGCCTTAAGGCCACATGTGGCCTAGGTCTTTAAGTGTGGCCTTTTGACCGAATCCAAATTTTACAGAACAAATCCTTTTATTTTTATTAATACGTTTTTTCGTCTTTTGTATTCTTATTTTATTTTTAAATGAATGTATTCAAAATGCCAAAAAATAAAATAAGTTTAGACAAAATAATTCTCCCAAATTTGCCAGCACAGTTAGAGAATTAGGAAGCCATAGGGGCTACATTGACGGCTGCTACACTCGTGATTTAGTTCTAACTTCCCCCGCCTGGCTGGCGCCACTACCACATGAAGCCGGTTGGTGAGAGTTTATGGGGGTCGAGTGTGCCAGTCTGTTATCAGCTTTTGACACGGTGCACTGTGCTTCTGCTGGAAGTGGAATTTGTGAATAGTTTCACAGCTCGACAGTATTTTTTAATTGTCTGCTTAACAGCCATCATGTCAAAGAAGACCAAGAGAACTCTGAGGGAAGAAAATAGATTTTTTAATGAGGATTGCAATTTTATTGAGTTTCTGCTAAAGATAAGATGATTTGCTTGCTTTATGATACTACAATATTAACATAAAGAAATTCAGTGCTCATTAGCATTATAACACTCATAAGGACCAAAAATATTTTAAATTAGAGGGAGAGGCACAAAAGGTTGTATTGCAGAAATTAAAAGATGAAAAGCAAAACAAAGACAGTTCTTTCAAGCAGCAGTAAGACCTGGAAATAATGCCACTGAAGCAACTTATAAAGTAGGTTATATATTCAGGAAAAAAGGGAAGCCATTCAGTGATGTAGAAATTGTGAAAGAATGCACTGTTGAAGTTGTAGGATGCTTAGACCCTGATAAGGTTTAAAAGTACAATCAACTGCCTCTTTTAAGGAGGCAGTTTTAACCATAACAGATTGGTAGCATGAATTAGCCTTCAACTTACCAGAACAACTTCATGCAATACTTCAAAAGGAAAATATATATTATTCAATCTCTTTGGATGAATCAACTGATACTACTGACTCGGCACAGGTTTTATACTTCATTCAGATCAAAACAGAAGATTTTCTTTGCTATGATGAGTTACTCACTTTGGGCACTCTTGTGAACAGAACACGGGGAATAGATATCTTCAATGACTTTCAAGATAAATGTAGTGAAGTTGGAATGAATTTGGTAAATTTAGTGAGTGTATGTACAGACGGTGCACCTTCCATGACAGGAAAACATGAAAGGTTTATTACATAGATAAAATAAAAGTATTAACAGATCCAGATGCTCCATTTTTTTCATTGTATCTTGCATCAGCAAAACCTCTGTGCTACAGTTACTATGTTAAGTGACACTTTGCAACAAGTTATAAGTATTTTAACTGTTTTCATGCAAATGCAATATGGTATCCTCAGTTTTGTAACACGCTAAAGTTAAATGATGAGATATTCAGTGTGGATTTGCTGTATCATCCCAAAGTGCATTGGCTATTGCAGGGAGAGTTGTTAGCCAAAATTTTATCTCTGTGAGAACAGATAAAATTTTCATCCAAAATTTTATGAAGAACAGAATCAGCAATGTAAATTACTGAAAGAAGATTTCTATAGGAATGTAGCATTTCTGTGTGATATCATGTCAAATCAAAATGACTTGAATATTTCTTTGCAAGGCAAAACTAAGTCTATATATGATATGTGGCAAAAAATCCAAGCATTTCAAAAAAAGCTATCTTTTTTCAAAACACTTTTTCTTCAAAAGGAAATTTTGGATGAACATGTTCCCCAGTTAGCAAAGGTCACTGATGAGCAGGATGATATATGAAAATCATTTGAAGAATAAGCAGCTGTTATAGACCTATTCAATGGAGAATACAAGGAAAGGTTCACTGACTTTGAGAATCATGACATCGCACTCATATTAGCATTTCAGCCTCAACTAGTTGATGTCACCAAGGCACCTAAAGAACTGCTGATGGAATTGATTGAGCTTTCAGTAGATGACATTTTAAAGTCATTGTTTGATGCTAAGAAAGATCCAATTGAAATATGGAAAAATGCAGTAGAATACCCACGCCTTTGGCAACATGCCCCCAAAATGCTTTCTTGCTTTTCAACCTCTATTTCTGTGAGTCTGCATTCTCCTACCTAACCCAAATCATGACGCCCTTAAGATCACAAATGACTGATACCCATGTAGAAGATCAACTGTAACTGCAGACCTCCATGCTGCCACCAAATAATCAATTGCTTTCCAACAAAAAGCAGACACAACAAAGTCACTAAAAAGGTTAGTTAACTTTAAAATTAACAAATAGTTTTCATTTTTTGAAATTATTAAGTACACAGTTATATTTTTACAAAATAAGGTATATTTTTCATATGTCTAACTGAAGTTTCTTGAATGTGGCCTTATTTGATTACAGCTGAATTAATGCAGGCTTCCAACATGAAAAGTTTCCCCACCCCTGGTTTATCCTTTTACCACTTAAGGTATGTTTGGACTGCTTCCAGTTTGGAGTGATTATGATATAGCTGTTATAAATGTCCAGGTATAAATCTTTGAGTGGACACATGTTTTCATTTCTGTTGGGTAAAAACTTAGGAGTAGGATTGCTGCGTCACATGGTAAGCGTGTTTTTAACTCTATGAGAAGAGTCAAACGGTTTCCAAAGTGGCTGTACTAGTCCGTCTTCCCGCCGACCACACTAGAGAGATCCAGGTGCTCCACATCCTCACTGGTGTTTGGGATTGGTGGCTTTTAAAAGTTGTTCTGGGAGGTAGTAGTATTATTGTGACTTTACTTTTTCATAGTTACTAATATTGTTTGGTGTCTTTGCAAGTACTTATTGCCTTTTATCTTAGAAGACTTAGTTTTAATGAAAATTATTTTAATTATAAAAGTAACCACTTTATTTCAATTTTTAAAATTGCCCTTATCTTAACCTGACCTTTGTTAGAATTTTGCATATTACCTTATACTCCTTTTTTCCTCCGTATAAATCGTTTCTCCTTCCTTTGTGATCATATCCATGGTTTCTAAGAACTATCCCAGCTGCCCAGTCTCATCTCACACCTGCATGGCTCTGAGCCCTTCGGTAAGCCAGACACGAGCGTGACCCCAATTCTCTCTTTCCTGCCTATTCCTTCATTAAAGGCCATGTCTTAGATTCTCATTTGTAAAAAGTCACTTGGACTGAGTACAAGGATGTGAAAGCAAATTAAAGAAAAATTTTCTATATTTGGCAGTTCTGAGACCAGAGTCTAAACTAGCCTGGCCAAACAATTCCCTTGTCGTGGCCACTGGACTCAAGAGACTCACTCAAAATGTAAACTGTCAAAGGTACTGAATGCCTGGTTCTCTATGGAGAAAGGCCAAACTCTCATTCCTATATAAAAGCAATTGTCAATCATTTAAAAATATCTCAAAGATTATGTTTCCTATGAATCTTTCCCAAAAAAGCTGTTAGAGGAAAAAAATTCAATGAACACAGTGATGAATGGAGTTATGTATCAAAATTATTGGTGATAATCATTGAATTTGAGACTAAAAGGAATGCCATTTTAGTTACAAAACAGAATGTAAATGTCACAAACCTGACAATAAAGAAATATTATAACTAACCAAGATTGAAAAGAGAAGAGAGAGGGAATGTTGGCGATGGTATAATACACTGATTTCCTTAAAAAAGTGTATCATTGGAAACTATGTTAAGTAATATGGGTATATTTTAAGATATTAATATAAAGGCAAACTCTAAAAATAATGATATAATCAACTACAATCAGGGAATGGAGGAAATGGTTTGAGGAGGAAGTAGAAATATATTAATTTTATAATTTTTCATCACAGGAAATTAATCAATACTATCTGAAGGAATAGAATATTAATTGTATTATGTAAAGTTGTAAAGGTAGTCCTTCAAATAAAATATAACCCTTCCAAATTATCAGGAAAAAATACACATAACCAAGACATTGAAAAAGAAAAGACACCAGAAGCAATAAAAATAAAGACATAAAAGCTAATGATAGAATTAAGACCAAACATTTCTGACATTTCTCAGCTCCTCTACTGGAAAAAAAAAGGACGACGACTCCCCGATTTGATTATAAAGCAAAACCTAACAATATGCTGCGTACTTGCAGTACAACTTTTCCTCAGAAACATTAAAAAGAAAAGAAGGCACAAAAGCATATTAGGGAAATGCAAACAAAAATATGACAAGAATCAACATCTTATCAAAATTGAATTTATGGAAAAAAATGTAATGACAAGGAAGGCCCTAAATAATGATAAAGAAGAAATCTACAATGGTTTCAAAGGGGAATTTTATGAAACATTTAATGAACAGAAAATTCTAATGATATTCAAATTGCTCTAAAGCATAGGCAAAGGAGGAAAGTTTTCAAGATTTTAAAATAAAGCTAGCATAATATCAGTACCAAAGAAGAACAAAGATAAGAGAAATAAGGAAACTACAGGCCAATATTATTTAAGAATATTGATTTTAAATTCTTAATAATATATTATCAAACAGTGGAGCACATTAAAATAATAATATACCATATCTAAGATGAGTTACTCTAGGAGTACAAAGATGGCTCAATATTAGAGAATCTAATAGTGTAATTCATGTTAATAAATCAAAAGAGAAAACTCATACTATTATCTCCATGGATACTGAAAGGCATTCAATAAAATTCAAACTCTATTCTTGTTTTAAAATTTTCTAAGAGATGATATAGCCAATTAAGATGAGGTCATGGAGAGAGGGATTGGGAAGGAAATATAAATGTATAAGCACTTGTTGCAGGGAGTAAGAAATTATGCAAACGGTTGCAAGAGTGTAAGCTTTAAAATAAGACTCAAAAGGATAGATATTTTCCTGATTTATTGTTCCTCATTTCACCATGTTTTCAAAACAAAGCTTAAGATTATTTTTAGGAATACAAAATTCAGCCCTGAAGAAGAAAAAATTTACAATATCTGGCATGCAATCAAAAATTATCGGGCATATAAAGAAGCAGGAAAAGAGAACCTATTTCAAGGAGAACAGCAAATCCATTCACACTGACTCAGAAGTGACACAGATGATAGAATGAGTGGACGGGATATTAGAACAGTTATTACACTTGTATTCTCTATGATCGAGAACCTAGAGGAAAGACTGAACACGTTAAGTATAGACATGGGAAATATTTTTCAAACATCCCAAATTAAATTGCTAAAGATGAAAATACAATATTTGAGATGAAAACTGTACCACGAGTTAATAGCAGATTCAGTGTTATAGAAGAAAAGATTAGTAAACATGAAGACAGCAGTAGAAACTATCGAGAATGACACAGAGAATCGTGAGCTGTGGGAAAATTCCAGTACACGTAATTGGAGTCTGTAAAGGAGAACAGAAGAAGTTGACAGGGAGACAGAAAAAATATTTGAAGAAATAATGGCCAAAATTTCTTCAAATTTGATGAAAACTACATATGCACAGATTGAAGAATCTCAATAGCTCCCAACCACAAATGCATCAAGAAAGGCACATTATAAAAATATTAAAAAGCATTCAGAGGAAAAGACACATCACCAACAGGAGCAAAGATAAGAAATGACAGCAAATTTCTGATTGGAAACGATGCAAACAAGAAGATGGTACAACAACTTTTTCAAAGTACCGGGAAAAAAAAAAAAAAAACAACAAACCTTCCAACTTAGAATTCTTGGCCCAGCAAAAATATCTTTCAAAAACAGGTAGAAAATAAAGACTTTTTCAAACATACAAAACCTGAAAGAATTTATTACCAGCAAACCTGCATTCCAGAAAACATTAGTCTTTCAAGTCTTTTAGAAGGAAGGAAAACAATATCAGATGGAAATATGGATTGATACACAGAAACATATGAAGAGCACTAAAAATGGTAACTACATGGGTAAATAGAAATACTTATTTTTTTTTCTGTTTATTTACTGTAAAAGACAATGAACTGTTTTAAGCAGGGATTGGCAAACTTTTTCTGTAATGGGCCAGATAGTAAATGTTTTAGGCTTTGTGGGTCACATATGGTCTCTGTTGCATATTTTTCTTTCTTTTTAAGAAAACCCTTTAAACATGTAAAAACCATTTTTAATTCAAAGGCCATAATGATGCTGGATTTGGCCTGAGGGCTGTAGTTTGCAAACCAAAGCAAATATAATAATGTGTTGTACAAAGGCTGGTCGGGGTGGCGGCGGGGAGAAATGTAAGTGAACTACTATAAGGTTCACATACAATCCATGAATGTTATAATATCACTCGGAGGTATACTGTGATGAGTTAAGGTGTGCACTGTAGACCTAAAGCAAAAATTAAAAAATTAAAAAAACGTAATAAAGAGTTACAGCTATTAAGTCATCAAAGAAGATAAAATGGAATCACTTAAAATACTCAATTTATAAGAAGGCAGAAAAAGAGGAAAAGGGTAACAAAGGACAAATGAAACAAAAAGAAAATGAATAGCAAGATGATATATTTAAACCCAATCATATCAGTAATAATAACAAATATAAATGGTCTAAACACCCCAGTTAAAAGGCAGAGATTGTCAGATTGGACAAAAAAGTGAGACCCAACTACTACATGCCATCTATGTGAAACTCACTTTAAATATAAGGGGAAAGATAATTTAAAAGTAAAAGAATGAAAAAGGATATTCCATACTAACATGAATCAAAAGAAAGTTAGAAAGGCTATATTCATATCAGACAGTAAATTTCAGAGCAAAGAATATTCCTAGGGATAAGAAGGGTCATTTCAAGTAGATGATTTCTCTACATGTTTCCCTTCTAGCTTTCTTTGTCCTCCATTCCTTAACATCCCCTGTTTACCCTTCCTTAACCCTTCATGCATATCCAGTTCCCTAGTGGAAGTTCTTTCCCTTCCAGCTCTTAACACCTGCTCTGAGCATCCCTAGCAACTCATCAGGTGGAAAAAGTGACCGATCACAGTTTAAATCTCATTCTCCCAGGAACATTCTCCTCTCAATGGAGACCAAAACTTTCAGCGACAGGAAAGAAACTTTAAGTTAGAATCTCAACGATCAGCCCTGTCTTCCTCAACAACTCTGAATTCAGCACCAGAGTATCCTCATCAACACTATAGATCCCCTCTGCCCCCATGGTACCAGTGCTAGAAGCTAGAATTCATTTTTTTCCTTGGGAACGAAGACTCAAGGCCTGTCACCTTGTGCAACACATCTTTTCTCTGGGTTACATGCACGTGGAACCACATTCCTTGATGCTTACGGCTTAACCAAGAGCTCCAAAGACAGACCCTTCATTGTAATTACTCCCCTTCCTTTCCTTTCTTCCCATGAATCTCCTCTGAGGGTTACTTGCTGGCTACCGAGCTGATGAATTGGTCAGTCAGTCTCTGGGGCAGATTAGTTAAGACTTCCCTCCTGGCTTGGCCCCCCTCCCAGAGTCCTAGGGCTGGGAGGAGCCCAGATCCTACTAGAGCCAGTCACCCCCAGACACTGGGCTTTCCTCACAGGTGAGGACAGATCATGGCCCTGGGACAGCAGCGAGGTAAATGTGAGACGTAGAGCAGGTAGCACATGCTGCTGTTATCTTCCTCAGGCTTGTAGCAATCCTTCAGGAATCATATACCTGAGAGCTCAATATTTGGACATGTAATTAACGAGAGGCAGGCTCTCTTCAGTTGCATGGGCAGCAGGCAGCTCTAGCCCATTACCTCCTCTCAGGACCATGTCGGCTAGTCCCCACAGCTCCTCTGGGGTGCTGAGCCCTGGACACCCACAGCAAGCCACAGTGTGGGCATCATGTCTGCTCCAGGACCAGTTGACATTTGGAAAAGTGAATCACAGATATGTAACAATTTTTGTCCTCTGTATTTTATCAGGAACCTTGGAATGATGGTGTGTTCCTCCCTGTGTGATGTCGGTGGGGTCATCACTCCCTTCATCGTCTTCAGGCTGATGGAGATATGGCAAGACTTGCCCCTCGCTGTGTTTGGTAAGGCTTCGTGGAGCAGTTATTCCTCTTTCCAGCCTGGCAGTGGGCTCAGCGACAGGTACAGTGTGAGAACTCAGTAGCTATTTGCTGAGTGAAGGCGATGGTACCCCTCAGCCGGTTTACAGAAGGCAAGGATGGTGTGTGCTCTTCAGTTGTCTCCTGGCTCCTTCTGTCTTGCTTCATGGGAAAGATAAGATGCCACTCCTAGGAGGTGGGATAGAGATTTACATCCTGTGACTCCAGAATCCAATAATTCACCCTACAGGATAGAATGTGAGACATATTTTGGCTTAGTCTCCTGCTTTCTTATGAATTTGATCACCAACTCTTACGCATTTAACATATAATTGCTGGAGTCTTGAAGGTACTAAATTTTCACCCCTCTTCTGCATCCAGATCTTAACAATCAGGAACAGACATGATGAGACAAATGGGAATCAAAGTTCTGTATCGGCTTGGTTATTGATGGAGTTGGATTAGAGAAGGAAGAGGTCATTCTTACCTTTCTCCCCAGACCTGGGCCAGGGGACCTCCAAGACCCTGCTTACCCACTTGGTGGAAGGCAAAAATGGCTGGTTACGTGCAGAGACCTGCCATGCCTGGGCACAGGTGAATGCAAGTGGGTGTGGGAAGAGAGTGGGGAGAGAAAGAAAGAAAGGGAGGAGGAGGGAGAGAGGGAAATGGAAGGAGAGAGTAATAATGCCCATGTGTACGTACCGACTGTACCCTGTATCTAATCATATGTGTATACACCTGCATCGGCATGTCCCTGATACTTAAGCATCAGTTTCTAGGGAACTTTATACTTCTATAGCAATAACATGAAGGATACTCTGGCATTTCCTCAGTTATCCTGTTGTTTTAGTTTTCTTTTCTAAGTGTTCTGACAACCTTTTTTTAAAAACTAGTGTCTCTCCCACCTGTGCTGTCTAGCAGTAATCATTTCTGTGAATGGGGTTGGCATATTGGCTGCGTTCTAATGGCTGCATTTGCACCCTGTTTCCTCTGAAGCGGTGTTGGGCCTGGCTGCCGGGGGAATGACGCTGCTTCTTCCGGAGACCAAGGGGGTCGCTTTGCCAGAGACCATCGAGGATGCTGAGAAACTACAGAGGTAAGCCCCCGGGTGCTCGGGACTCTGTGGGGGGGGGGGTCCGCGTCAGACGCACCCTCTGAAAGGGTCACAATATCACCCCATGTCCTCCATTTCCTCCATCCAGGGTTTAGAAGAACTTTATTTGTGTCTTTTTTTTCACTCCCAGAACTTCTACAAGGGAAACAAAACAAAATAGCCATTGACCTTATGTAAGGAAAAAATGGAGAGCATGAATATGCGTTTTTAGTTGACAGTTATCTGTTCTAAACGGTGTGGCAGAGGATCATATTGACTGCAGGGCCACCAAGATCCCCAGCTCACCCCAAGATTAATAACTCTGAGTTGGGAGCATTTTAAAATCGATCTTCTGTCCTCTGGCAATTGTTGGCTCAGATTCTTTAGTGATTTTCTTCACAAAATTCTTATGACAGAGAGCGTGCTATATTGGAGTTTTAGATTCTACTATTCAAGGGATTAAAAAAGAAAAGGAAGGAAAAGTGCTTGAGGAGGTGTTTCTCAGGTCCGTTCACAGACTCAGTTCTACAGATTCCCCAGCGAGGACACGTGTGTCCTGTGGAGCAGACAGAGAGGAGTCTGTGGAGTGATAAAGGCCCGAGTACAAAACTGGATGTGGTCACGCCACGTCGGGAATGCCATCGAACCCTGCAGAGCCTTAATCCCAAGCCTGCACGATAGCCGCAATAATACTTACTTTAGAGAGTTGCTGTGAAAATTCAATGAGATTAAGTAGGCGACAGTGACTAATTCATTGCCTGGCACGTAGTAGGTATTTAATAAATCTCATATTTTCTCCACTCTTCTTGCAAATTGTGCGATTTCCTCAGTGAGTGTCAAAACTTAGTGGGCAGAAGGATCACAGGGGCACTTGCTGACGTGCAGACCCCCAGGTCATCTTGGTTTTGACTGAGGAAGCGCAAGGTGAGGCCAGGAATCTGTGTTAATAAGCTGTGCCAACAATGCCCATGGCAGATAGGGGCTCCGTAAAACTCACTCGGAGAAATTCTGGATGTCTTGGTCCTGAAAAGGGGCAAATACTCTATTTTAACTGAAAACACATTTTCCAATTGCTAAGGATTTCCTTCTTTTGGTCCCCAGTGGAAGAAATACAGAGCTAATGTCGCATTACCTGATTTAAATATGTTTCATTAGAGTTTGTGAACAGCACTTGGTCATCTTGGAGATGTCCTGCTGAATCACTTCACTCTGTCGTCATGACCGTTCCGGCCCTGCCAGGGAGGCGCGGAGCTCGGCTCCGAGCCCCACCCTGCCATTCACCCTCTGTCCTCTGCCCTCTTTGTACTTTACAATAATCGTATATTTCATTGTCTGTCTCCTCCGCCACACTAATTCTACAAATAGTAGCCACGGTCTGCCGTCGGAGAGATGTTCGATTACTCCTTCCCTACTTTCAGTAGAAAACGTCAGGGAATGGGAGTAATTGTAACTCTAGCTAAGCTTTACGGAGTGTTGACCGTGTGTGGTTATTCTCGCCTAAACCTCCCGAAACATCGTGTGCCAGCAGCTGCCCATTCTGCAGGTGAAGGAAGTAACGACAGGTGCCCCAAATCGCCAGATTCCAAGCGGAATGCGGAATGCTGACCCCTGTGCTCCGGGGGTTGTGGCCTCTTCCTGCAAAGGGCCGGCTGGTAGTTATCTCAGGCTGCGGGGCCCCAGGGCCCCTGCTGCCCCGCTCAGCCTGCCCTCCGTCAGAAAAGCAGCACGGACAATGCATAAAGGAATGGGGGTGTCTGGAGTCCAGTACAATTTTATTTACGAACATTGAAATTTGAATTTCATCTAATTTTTTTAAGGTCATGGAATATTTTCATTTTTATTTTCTCCAACTATTTCAAAATATAGAAAACCATTCTTAGCTCATGAGCTGTACAAAAACAGGCTGGGAGCCTGATCTGGCTCCTGGGCCGTAGCTTGCAAGCCACTTTTCTTCTTTAGTGCTTGCTGGCCTTGCTTTCTTTTTGTTTTGAGACTTATTCCTGCACAAAACTTTGCACCAGTTTATCAACAGACTGATTGCTTATTTATTTCATTTCTCTTAAGTTTTATTTTTATTTTTGTTGCTACAGGAAAGCAAAGCCCAAAGAAAAGATGAATTACTTTGAGGTCCAAACATCAGAAGGCCCACGCAACTGAGAGAGACGCTTTACTGGGGATGGAGTGTCCAAGGGACGGAGATAGAGTTACCCTCTGCAGAGATCCTTGGAAGCCCTCACCTCTCTGTGTTCATCCTCATACCTGCCTGCCCCACATCAGTCCAAGTCCTAAGGAATTATTTGCATGGGCTTTGTCTCACTTTGGTTCCTTACTCTCAAGTCCCCAAAAGCCCTGGTGACCTTTCATCTGTTCACTCATGCTAGTGAGAGCGGTTGGTACTCTTGGGACCAGGTACTAAATTATCTAAAGTATTTCGAAGATCACTACTGCTTTTCTAGAATAAGTATTGTTTTATTTACTCTCTGAAACAAAATGCCTTTGCATTTGAAGGTATCTGTGTTGGCAAAAGCATATCAACATGTAGATTGCTTGGGGAGTAGCTAGCCCTCCATACCCATGGGTTCCACATTAGTGAATTCAACCAACTACCGATCGAAAATGTTCAAAATAAAAGGACAGTTGTATCTGTACTGAACATGTGTAGACTTTTTTCTTTGTCATTATTCCCTATACAATATAGCGTAACAGCTATTTACATAGTGTTTACATTGTATCAGTATCATAAGTAATCTAGTGACTATTTAAAGTATATGGATGTGAGTAGCTAATGTGCAAATACTACACCATTTTATATGAGGGACTTGAGCATCTGTGGATTTCAGTATTTGAGGGGGGTCCTGGGACCACGCCCCCGTGGATAACAAGGGATGACTATACTTGGTTTTCAATATGGTGGCTTTGCCAGCAAACCGTGTCCTGGTCACATTTACATACATATGGTGGAATAAACATGATTCTCATTGGAAGACCAGAGGCACCATGACCATTTTAGGGGAGAAGTTTCTGCCACCTGTATTCCAGGAATATTTTATTCTATCTCACTCATGGTTTGGGTTCTTGTTGGTGACTCTAGAAGGTGAACTCATACGCCAACTGTGAGATATCACAGTAAATATATCAAAAAGACTTCACTCGACTATCAGGTATGTGCTTCTTAAACCCTGTGCAGTGATTTTGTTACTGGAGAACACAAAAAACTTTATTTTAAAATTCCTTTACCTGTGAAGCAATCCACAAAGATAACATAGTAGCCAGTCTTCAGAGCACAACCAGGGAAAATTTTCTCATGCGAATTGGAGGCCTGAGAAACACATGTGGTTATATTATCAACATTTCTGGCCCGATCTAGCTAAGATCAGCGATGGCCACAGGCCGCAGGGACTTGAGGCCATGGCAGCTGGTACTGAGCAGCACTTTAAAAATGGACATTGCTGCTTGGAAACCTCAATCTTGGCCCTTGGCCAAAAAACGGGGTGGGGAGAGGACCCTGTCTTCCTAATTCTCGATAGCAGAGTGAAACTACCACTTCACTTCAGCTTCTTTGCAGCAAGGCCCTTACCCTGTACCTTACACTTTCTGACCATAATGATTGTACTCTTTACTGTTAACAAATATGGAAAGTATGAGCTTTGAATCATGTTTTTCAAATGTGCATTAAAAATGTCCTCTAATCTTTCTTAGAATCCTTCCGCGGAAGGCTGTAAGCAAAGAAGGGCCATCATTAAAAACAACCACCACTGCTCCCTGCCAGCTTCTCACTGCTGTGGACACAGAAGAGACGGGAGTGTGTGCCGTTCCTGCGGGAGGAGGCGCGGCCACGCTGGAACCGAGAACGCACGGCGGTGCGGGTCGCAGTGAGGTTTGTCTGAACAGCCAGGCAGTGGGTCTGAGGGCGCAGCTTCCTCCCGGGGGTATCTGCACGTGCTCTCCCGAGGCAGGGAGGGTTATTCCAGGGAACCAGTTTTCAAATGGCGCCCGATGGAAATAAAGTGTATTTTAATGTCACCTGCTGTGTCACAAAGGTGACGGTGGTGATCCTGCCCTTCCTGCCTTCCTCACTGCTGCTGGGATGAAGCCAAAGTCAACCTGGGTACAGTGGGGGTGTCAGGGTGTCCGTCTGGCAGTGTGAGAGCAGAAATAAGCCGGTCGGGGCACAGTCGGTGTCCAAAGGCTTGGCAAGGCTGGTAGGTGTGACTCAGGCATCAGGAAACACAGAAAGGTCCTGGAAGGGGCTTGCTGCGAGGAGCCTCCCCCGCCCCCGGGGGGCAGCCCCGTGGACTGAGCGCTCTCAGCAGGCACGGGCGGGGGCGGGGGCGGGGGCGGGGGTGGGGCGGGGGAGGGGAGCAGGACCCACCCTGTAAGCAGATGGAGGGATTTGAAGGACCCAACAATCACCTCCTCAATCCTGCCCCAGACATTTCCTTCAGTGCCTGGAATTCAACCTGCAGAGACTTCTTCGTGTGGGTCTTGAGAGGGAGGGAGTGAAGTCCCCCGCGGTCCGCAGGTGATGGGCGTGGGGGCTGCAGGCCAGGCAGGAGCAGGACGGGGCGGCAGCCGGGGCCTGGAGGTCCAGGAGAAGTGTCTGAGGGGGGACTGGAACTCTGAGGGGACCCGGCTGGGAAGGGCAGGTGCCCGTCTGAATCCAACGTCTGCAGCCGTCAGGGTGTATCTGCGGTGGTCACAGGTCACAGGCTGTTTTTGGAAGACTCGGGACAGTAAAAGACTGTCTGTTTGGCTACACCCCTGGCTGATGTGCCTTGAGGGCAATGTCACTCCAGTTCCTGGCCAGCCAAATTCCCAAAGCAAGGGGTCCCACATCGGGGATCGTGTTCCTCTGGAAATCTTTCCTGCTGGCGGCAAAGCCACAGACGTCCCAAGCCCATCACCCACGTCGTCTGGAATTTCAGGAGCTCTCTTTGCCGGCGGGCAGTGCTCAGGGAGACAGGGGGATGACGTGAAGCCCCAAATTTCCAGTCTCCCTTAATTGGCGGGTTCCAGGCGGCCCGTTGGTGGTCACCTGGGGAATTCCTGGCCGCGGTCACCGACACCGGGAACCGGTTTGGCTTGGCTGCAGAAAGGGAGGTCCTGTGACGCTTCCACGACATCCTTCTGAGAACACGGCGTATGCGAGCGCTCCCCAGCCCAGCCTCGGCTGTTCCGTTCGGCTTTGGGCCGGGTTAGCCGTGCAAGGTCCGTCTGCGTCCTGCCGGGGCAGACTTTAACGGCACGGGGCTGCGGGGAGTTCTCCACGACTACTCCTAAACCGCAGTTCGCCCGACTCCTAAGTTTTGATTTTTTTTTTTTTAATTTAAAAATACCAAGAAACATGAAAAAAGTAAAAGTCACCTCAAATCTCTCCACTTAAAAAGTTCCTCGGAGGAAGAATGAAGGCCGGTCACTGCCCCGCCCCTGGGAGTCGCTGCGGGCAGCGTGCTGAGCTCCCGTCCCCTCCCCGGCCAGTGCCGCCGTAGGCACGAGCGTGTGTCGGGATGCCCATCCAGAGCGCCAAGAACATGTGTCCCCCGCACTCTTCCTTTAACCCCTATTCAGGCCGCTACACAGCAGCAACTATTGTCCTGGGCCGGGTGGTCATAGGAGAGCAAAAGACACAGGACGCAGACCCTGGCATTAGGCGGCAGGCCACCGTTGCAGAGACTCAGAACATAAGGAAAGGGCGTGTCTCCTGTCAACAGAGGAGACAGAATTGCTCTGGGCCGGCCAGCCAGTAAGAGTGCAGAGAGAAGCTAGAGTTGGTGCTGCTTTCTGAGAAGGGGCCCTGGCCTGGCCTGCGCCCTGACCCCGCGTTAGCTCCTAAGCAGTGCATTAGTCTGAGCTAAATGGGCCTGTGAATAACCAAAATCTCTAAAATATCAGGGGCTTAAACAAGACAAAGTTTATTTCTTTCTTGTAATCAGAAATTTCAAAGGATGTCAGCGCAGAGCTTGTCCAGGGTGCCGAAACGACAGGCCCAGGTACCTGCCATCTTGCGGCTCTGCTGGGCAGGGCTTCCTTGCCAGGGTCCAAGCTGGCTTCTGGCTGCCCCGTCACATGCAGGAGACAGGGACACCATGAGGAATATGGCCCCTTCCTTTAAGGATCCTTCCTTCCTTTAACTTCTGGATGTTACCCATGGCCCCACCCCTGGACCTCATGGTCAGAATAGCTACAGAGACAGCAGATGGGTGGTTGCGGGCCCCACCTAGAACTGGTTCCGTCACCAAGGAAGTAGGTGAGAACAGCTGCAGGGGCAGATGACTGTCCGTGCTCTGGTTGGCAGGATGGCTGCACTTTGACAGTAAATCTGAGGGTCTGTGAGTAGAGAGGACCTGCTGCACATTGCTGTAGGTGGCAGTGACGCCATGAAGAGTTCTCCACACCACCGTGGTGTGGGAGAGGCAGGTGCACATGGCAGCCTGGGGCTCCTGAGCTGGTGGACCCGAGGCAGCTCAGAGGTCCTTGTTCCCGTCGTGGGGGCCAAAGCACGATATGACATAGGGCTGCTGTGGTGGGAGGAAGGGCTGCACTCAAGGCTGGGACCTGGACCGCATGGCTGGGACTGTGGGGGGAGGGGAGAGTACGCGGTCTGGGGCGGGAAGGCGCAGGGTCCGGACAGAACCCAGGAGGGGAGAAAGAACAGAGAGACTTGATAATGGAGACTTGGGAACTTGCTGAGAAACAGCAGTAGCACGGGACCCAAGTCAGCCAACAGTTGTCATTTAGCTGCTACTTGGGCAAACACTGCGTTCCCGGGTTCATTCTGACTTAAAAATCTAGTAGCAGTCTAGTGACAAAAATGTACCAGGTTCCGCCACATGCAGTTTGCAAAGTAGTGCTGGGTCTCTTTTTCTCTGCAGGGGATGGAGAGGAGGAAGGTACTTATTTCCACTTCTCATGTTTACGCAAAGGCCAGGGATTTCCCCCGCACTCCCAAGGGGTAAAAATATTGGAAGAATTATACCAGCTTCCCTTGACCATCTCATTTTCTCATATGTATGTGTGAAACATAGAGCCTGTTTAAGCAGTATTCTGATAGAAACTTACTTTTGTCTCCCAAATTGCTGTCCCATTCCTGTCCTTCATGGCCAGCGCCTAGTCCCAGTGTCATCCCTCACCTTCGAATTATTCATGGCCTCTGTCTTGCTTAAATATTTAAAAATCACTGCATGATATCTTTTTTTTTTTTTCCTTAAAGAAAGGAAAATGAAGATGTCTAAAGCTTTGGCTGATATTATAAGTTAGAGATGTGGTTTGGTGGGAGGAATTCAGCCATGATATACCAAAGCTAACAAAGGGTCTGTTATATAAGAGAATTACATAGACAAGAAGAAAAGTTGATAGTTCAGATAAAGAAACAAATTTATTTTCAAATGAGAACATGATACCCAAGGGCTTATTAAATCGGTCTAAAGGGAACGTCGGCATCCTGACTTTGTACCCCGCCCCGGCTCCCCCAAGGGCTGGGGCTGCCTCTGATATGGGGCTGCCCACTCCCAGCACCCATGGGACCATCTCACGTGCAATCCCAGAACCCAGATTTTAGTCGCTAACACATAATTTGTTGAAAACAATGAATTAGGATTCCAAGAAGGGTTGCTATGATTGGACCTAAGAACAAGAAACATGCAAAGTTCAAGAAGGGTGGGGAATTGTTTTTGCCCAAGAGGGAGAACTTGTCAGCGCTGTCGAAGGTAGCACTAAAAGACAAAGAGGACTAAATATGGATGGCCCCCGATGGCCAAGCAGGGACAGTTTCCACGTCCTAAAGACCGATGATAGTCAATCGGAACGAGCTGAGCCTATGAAGATTCACAAGTGCATGATATTACTCAAAAGGGATAAATATCAGGAAGTGCGCCAAGAATAGCACACCTGGGTTTCCACTAAAGTTTACAAGACGTTCTGTTAATTGTTCGACACAACTCATGCGAGTCCTCCACTCATGGTTAGAGTAACACCGAAGTTAACAACCGTAAGTAAGACACAGATGTAGAGAGGAAACAATTAAAGTGTGCTTAAAATATATAATGTCTATAGTTTGATCATTTTAAATTAAAATACGTTGGCCATCCAGAATTAGAGAGACCTGGAAACCACAGTCAGATCTTTTAGGGCTCAGTCCAAATTGATGACAGGCTTGGAACAGAGAGCGTGGACCTCCTTGGCCCACATGGGGATAGTGACCTGCAGGGCGGGGGTTGGCCGACAGCCGGGCTACAGGGGCCCACGGGCCTTCCCCGCCGTGACTCACAAGGCAGCAGGTTCAGCCCAACTAGCCTTGGGCAGAAATAGTCACAGAACTGTTCATCACTTTGAAAGATTTTAAAAATAATAAAAACAGTATTTTAAAATGATACAACTTCTTGGTTTATATTGAAAAATTGGCAATTATGAGACAGTTCCTTCCACTTTATCTATCACACTTCTGATGGTGATTATAGTCAAAACTTCAAATGGCACTTTAGGTCCCAGGCAGAACTGTTAAGACTCTGAAATTCCCACCGCCACAGGCTCCCTCCTCCAGGGCCACCTGCTCAGGGAGGCTGAGGACAGGCGATAACTGGGAAGAACTGGCCACAGCTCTGACAGACCTGGGGAAGCCAGGGACCGGAGGGCCATCTACTGAGAAGGTTGAAACTGTCGCCTTCATTATTGCATGGGCATATACTAATCAGACATATGGACTTAAAACAATATGTATTCATTTTTTAAAACAAAATTTGAGGGAATCATTTGATGCTGATCCACCAATTACACTTAGCCAAAATGGCTAATCGAAACATAAAAACCCCCTAACCGTGGGTGGCTGGGGGTAGGGGAGAAAAGGAAGGTGAGGTGCCTATGACCCAAACCAAGGGCACGAAGAAATGTTGTCTGGGGATTGGGGAGATATAACTTATGACCCACAGTCATTTGGAATTGGGAGATTCTAGAGGTTTCCTTTTCCAGTGTGGTCCCATGGATCAGCTGCTCCTAACATGGTCGTTGTTGTTCGAAGCCGAAGACATGACCTACTGTACACATGACTTCTGATGTTCCAGGGCTCAAACCGCAGGCTGCTTTCTCTTTGGAAGAGAAAGACAGATGTCTAGGACAAATGAGACTAGGGCTGATACCCCCATCCCAAATGCTGGTGTGCATACAAGTGGCCCCTGAAATCTTGTTCCTGTGCTGGGCTTTGTTCTAAAGGACAGTTGTGCAATATTGGGCCCCTCCTATTCAGGAAAAGGCTGGGTATTTTCAACATTTGGTGCAGAAATCCTGGTGAATTTGGTTAAAGTAGCATGTCTTTTGCCAATGACAGCCACTGTGTAAAGAATGCAGAGTTTCTAGTTAACGGTAAGTTAAAGACTGCACTTGGTAATTACCAAAAATCAACACGGCAAATGTAGTCAATGAATTAATGACCCATTTGAGATAATGAAAGGTGGTATCCTGATAGTGACAGTTAAAAATGCTCTTGCCTGGACATTGCTGGATTATTACAGGATTAATCACCATCATTGGGTTTCGCAACCAACCACATGCCCCTTAACTTTTATTTTGTCACGAGTAAAGCCCAAATAAAGGGATACAATGGCTCAAGAAATTTTTAACCTGTTTCCATCCATTATCCAATCATCCCCACTAAGTCACTTAGCAGTTACTAACTGATCATCTATTGTGTGCCAGACACAGTTTTAGGTACTGGGCTTTCAGTTAGAGAAAAACAAAGGCAAGACCTCTCTTCCAACTTACATTCTAGTTGGGGGAGACAGAGTAAATACAATAAACAGATGAACAAAGTAATTTCAGAAGGAGATAAAGTCACTTAGGATCATGGGGCACAGAAAGGCTTGAATGGATCCCTCAGGGCTAATTTAGGTCAAGTAATTGTGTAACCATTTTTCTTTTTTTCTTGAATAGAGTATTAATGCATTTTTACCATGGTTCCTGAATAGTGTATAATACGATTTTTCTATTGAGGAAGGATTAATAATATATGTAAATTCATTTATTTGAATTCTTTTCTTAGGGACCTTTCTGGGTCCTTGTCCCGACACCCCTTCCCAACCTACTTAGGGAGAGGTTCGTGTCTGTTTTTAAGGCTCTGTTCCTATTCAGTAAGTTCTACTGACATTAAGCCCCGTGTTCTGTCTTTAAGGCTCCTGTTCAGTAAGTTCTACTGACATTAAGCCCCAGGAAGGTTGTGAGTAAGTTTCTTTATCAAGCTACAACTTCTGCCTCCTTAACCTTCAGTTGCTGGGATGGAACGGCCCCCAAATTCCTAAATTTTACCCTCAGCAGTGGGCACACTGTTTTATTTGTCTTCCCTGACAGGCACAGCAGCACAGAGCCCCAGACCTGCTCAGCAGCTTGAAATTTCTCAAGCAGAGGCTGAAAGAAATGCAAGTAATACAGAGATATTGTTTGAGCATCGCATTTTATCAGGAAAACAGAGTGAGTGGAATCCTGCAACCAATCTCAAACTCTCAACGCCAGGGCATTTCCATCTCACTGTGAGCAAGAGAACCTACCAGCAGTCTGGCCCAGAGATGGGTGACAAATCCAATCTACAGCAGGTCTCAAAACACATGGCAAAGAAAAACCGCAGCAAATCTAATGTTTCTATTATCCATGGGTCTGTGCCCAGAAGGTTTGAAGAGTGACCCACACATTTTGTGTGTGCCTGTGGCAGTGGCCTTGCCTGTGGGCCTCGTATAGAATCATTTGTGTCATCGAGAAACACAGTCCAAAAGAACATCTCATCTACTAATTCTGAAAAAAATGTAGATTTTGTCTTCAAAAAAGGAGCAGAAAGATATCCAAACATTAAAACAAATTTTAGGCAAAGTGACAAACCTGAGATACCATAGCAAATGTTTCCTCATAAAAGAGTTCCCCCACCAAAAAGGAGAAAACTTCTGAAAATCTCTAATTCATGCTGTCTCCAAGATTCTAGAAGACCATGAAGTCATGAAAAGGGAAGAATTTGTTAAAGATGTGTTGCTTTTAGAAGGGAAAAATCTGGAAAACAACAGAGGCAGGAAAAAGTAGATCGAATATTACAGAATGCCCAAATTTGGGCATTAGAAGGTACGTTTGAGAGATTCTGCCAGAACGCGGAGAAAGAGGCAAAAGTGAGTATGATGAGCAAAAAGATGAAAGACAAGGAAAGCGGATGCAGTCGATGCAATTTGCAAATGCGGAGGGCTGAGACTGGAAATTACATTTCTGTTTCTTTACATCCGTGCTCCGGGCTTTGCCTGGGTTCTGCAGAGTAGAGGAACACTTTCTGGGGAGCGTGGGAACAGGGACGGACCGGTCGCTCTGGCGCCCTCCAGAGATGACTGATCAAGACCCAGGACTGTCAGGGGGGCTCGCGAGGAGCTGACAGCCGCAGGTTGGAGAAAGATTTCTCACACAAACATTAGGATAGAAAGTAGTAAAAAGTTTATTTTACTTTCTTGAGAAAGAAAGAGGGAGAGAGAGAAAGAGAAAGAAAAGACAAAAGGAGGGAAATGCCGGCATCTGGGGAAAAGCTGCTCAGGCCTTTAAAGGGTAAAATGGCTTTTTCCCCCTTTGCTGCAGACTGATAACAGGAGCGGCTAACGAGGCTGAGTTTGTTTTGTCCATTTTTTTTTCTTTTCTCCGTGAGGCCAGCTTTATCAGAGCTCTTGCAACGTAGTCCTGGCAGGAACTGAGGCAGAGATCGCACCCCTGCTGACTGTTGGGGCTCTTCGAGGCTGAGGAACAAACTCTTAGAGATGACAGGTTAGGCTTGAAGACGCTTGAGCCCCAGGTGTTTAATCAAACAAAACAAAGCGGGCAGTGGTGCTACAAGCTTCCTCTTCGAAGGGGCAAGTATGTGCTGTGAGTTTCTCTTACTTTCTGTTTGATGGTTTATTTTTCTCTGTTAGATAGGTTATTGGTAAGGCCACCTTGCAAAGACCATCTAATTCAATCATACCAGAGTTACCCCTGGAACATGGGGACATCCTGGAACAGTCCCTAGAAGTTGGAGTATTCTATCAACATCTTCCAATTCACTTCAAAATACATCTGCTTCGATTATTTAAATGTGGAAAATAAAACCATCTGGCATACTAGAATACCAGGTGGGCCAACATTTATCTAGCTTGGGTCAGGGCAAGACTTTCTAAACATAATATCAATTAAGAAACCACAAAGGAAAATAAGTATAGATTTGTCCACTTAGAATTTTTAAAAATTTCTATGAAAAATACCAAAGAGAAAATTAAAGGGCCAATGACCAACTCCGAGAAATGATTTCAAGATTACATGCCAAAGGGCTGATATTCTTCATATAAAAGGCTCTACCTATGAATCAAGGGAAGTGGAATAGCCCAAAAGGAAAATGGGCAAAGGACAAGAATAGTCACTTTAGAACAACAAGAAAATTAGCAATAAAGACAAAAATATGTTCAATCTCACCGAGCAAAGAAATGCAGATAAAACAGCCATGAGATATTATTTCCTACTTGTAAGAGAGAGAGAGAATGCACGTGCTGTGTGTGTGGCCATGGGGATATGGAAAGGCCACACTCTCCGCCAGTGTGTTGGTGGAATTAATTTGTAATACATTCTGAAGGACAATCTGTTGTATAGAGCAAAATCTTAAAATGTGTGGTGCATGGCTAGCAAACAAATAAATCTAGTTTTCACAATACCCGCATTCTTAACCACTTCTCTCCACTGCTTCAGAAACTGATTGCAGCTGAAGACACAGCAGCCCAGGTGCAGAGAATGCACGTCTCTCCCCGCTCCTTCCCACCTTTCTCCCTGCCTGTGTTACTCCCCTATTCACCACAGTGTGACGACATACTTTGCTGTTCTGTTTACAAACCGTATTGTATCCGTTTATGGGACTTCAGTTAATTAGGGGCACTTAGCCTTTATCAGCTTCCCCTCTCTGGACCGCTTCTGGAAGAACCACTTTACTAGAGGAAGTTGGCAGAGTTCCCTGGAGCCACATCTGAAAGAAGGGAGGGGCCTCTTCTTCAGAGTTTCCCTTTGTCCTCCCAAGTTAGCTACTCCCCCAGGTGTGCTTCACATTGGACACTTATTCTCTTGTACCTAGAACAGAGGCAATCTTTTATTTTAAAATGTGTTTGAGCTAATTATGTGCCATTGTCTGACCTTGGGCAACTCATTTCCCAACTAGGAAAATTAGAAACATCCAGGCACAGTTTTTGAGGAGTCCCCTCCAGAGCACCAATAGCTCGGTTCCTCCGAATGGCTAGCCATGGGCTTTCCCTGCCTCCCGTCTCAGTCCATGTCACAAATGACCTCAGACTGGGTAATTTATAAACAACAGGAATGGATTGCTCACGGTACTGGAGGCTGGGAAGTCCAAGATCAAGGTACCAGCACATTTGGTTCCTGGTGAGGGCCCTCTGCTTCATAAATGGCATCTTCTTGCTGTGTCTCCATGTGACACGAAGGTCAAAAGGGGCGAACAAGCCCCTTCAGGCCTCTCGTGTTCTATGTTGTATCCCCATGCCCTGGGTGGTACTTGCACATAGTGGACCCTTAATGAGCATTGGTCAAATAAACACTACTGTGCATGTCAATAAAATGTCTATTTTGCTTTTACCCTGTAGATTTTAATAGTTTTTTCCTCGTGCATGGCAATTGGCAGAGGTTTTTCTATAAGACCTATGGATAACATTGAGAGTAGCAGTTGTAAATCCAGAACTCTCATTTATCCACCCTTGGTAGCTTCCAGAGTCCAAAACATGCGTCTTTAGCAGGTTCTCATGTTTTGGGGACCTGACCCCATTGCGTTTCTTCTAGGCTTCCAAGGACCTAAATAAATAGGATTTGGCCATTAAGGTCCTTCCAGGTGTTTTCTTACAATATCCTTCATTTTTTCAAGAAGAAGAAAGGCTCAAATTTTGGATTGCATGGTAGCCATAGGTAGATTGTTTTGATTTAGATTGATTCCCAAAGGGTGCCCAGGAAGTCTGGGGTTCGCCCGAAGTCTGTAGGTCAAGCAGTATTTATATTTCTCCCTCTGCCTTTCTTTTACTCCACTCTTGTAGCTGTTCCGTCGGATCCCACTCTGATGGCAGCCTCCTCCCACAGCTGTAGCCTGGCCATGCAAGACATCAAACACTTAAGGGAGTTTATCTTACTGTAGCTTTAATCCCAGAATCAGCTGTCAAATATTTATTAGTTTAGCTAATCAAAGCTGGCCATTTAAAACTTCCTTGGTGAATGCTTGCTTTTTTTAAAGTTTCTGAGGTTAGCGGAAATCTTGCTATCTTGTTTAATCTCATTGACGTAATTAGGTTGCAACATATGCAAGTGATAATTCCTTTCCATTCTAAATACCGGAACTTTCATTTCTTAAAAATAAGTCAAAGAAAGAAGATATGTTATTCTAAGTCACATTTTAAAGAAGGTACTACCAGATTTGTTTTATCCCCAGCTGGTCTGAGTGAATAAAAACAAATAGTCCGTTTCATCTGATTGCTTTCCAGTTTTTAAGGTTATTGGGTGAACCGAATTAACGTTGTGTCCTAACATGTCAAAAGAGCTTGAATCTTCAACAACCAAAGAAACCTCAAGTACATACTCATGTGTTTCTTTTTCCACATAAACATTTATTAAATTATTATGGTTCATTTTCTGTCATAGAATAAGAACTTGCAGGGTCTTTTCTTGGTTACTAGCTAGCTTGATTAGCAAGTAAGTTGTACTCAATTCTGATTAGGGAAGTACATTTTCCTTCAATAAAATGGAATGGTAGCTACTTGTTACAATTACTGGATCAAATATGGTCAAGAAAGACTCAGAATTATGTATAAATACAAGGACATATGAGCTACAAAGTATATAACCTGATAAATCATGCTTCAGGGATTTAAAACTCCAAGTGATAAATTATTATGGAATGATAAATTTTGTTAATGACAGATACATTGAATTAAAAACCCACCCTTTTCCTCTTAAGTGTGTTGTATTTTTCTGAGCATACATAAATAATGATGCACTGGAAGACTTCCACTCCTGGCAGCATGGAATAGAGAATTAGAAAAAAGACCACAGAATGCACCCAAAGAAAAAAAAATGGAGAAAAGAACAGAAAATAATGAAATACGAAATAAAGATGAAAAGAAAGTATCAAGGAAGCCAAAAATTGGCTTCTTGAGAAGATGAACGCAATAGACGAATCTCTGATGGCACTTACCAACAAACGCTGAGCGTCGACAGGAATAAATGGTAACAATTATAAAGGGGAAGAGCTGCAGATCCGGGAGAGGTTAAAAAGCCAAGAGCAAACGAAACACAACCTTATGCCAATGCATCGGAAACTTAATGAAATGGACTAATTCCTAGAAAAACGTAAGTACCAAAATTAGCTCCAGAAGTAGGAAGACTAAATCATACTATGGCAATAAAACAAAGCCAATGGGCGGTGACACGCTTTACCACAAGAAAACACCAGCTAGATGGTTTTGAAGGCAAGGCCCACCACACGCAGGGAACAGATTTTTTAACCCTTTGCTAACACTTTCCTACGAGGTCAGCATTATCCTATTTCTGCGCTAATCTGAGTCCTCTGAGAAGCAATTGCCAAGTCAGAATTAAGAATGCAAGAATTTTACGAGGGGGACACCTGTGATATAAAATGGGACAGAGCCGGGAGAGACTGTCCCACGCCAGGGAAGGAGCGAGGGAGAGAAGGTGCGTGGGGTGGGGCGGGGGGCGGGGGACGGAGAGAAGGGACTAGAATCCCGGGCAGTCTGGGGAGGGTTGTCAAGTCGGTGGTCAGATGAATCGCTCAGGAATGGACTACCTGAGTGTCCCTCAAGCTTAGTCGTTGTCTGGGAGCAGCCCGAGGGGAGCGAGGCCCTGGGCACACATGGCGATGGGTCTCGCAGCCCAGCCTCGGCCCTCGGTTAGCTTTGCTCCCTGTCCTCGGAGATATATGCACCCTCACAGCAGCCTCACTTCCCAAACCAGCTGTGGGCAGGACAAGAGAAAAAACCTAGGAGCCGTTCCTATTCATTAATATAGATTTAAAAATCCTAAACAAATACTATTAAACCAAATCCAGCAATTAATAGAAATGATAATATCATGACCAAGTCAGGTTTGTCACAGAATTTCAACACTAGTTTAACATTAGACAACCTATGAACATAATTAACCACATTAGCAGATTAAATGAAGAGAAACATTTAGCAAATGAGAAATATAAGGCAATTTCTTTACCCGATAAAGCTATTGGTCAACAATCTAGAGCAACTACATTCTTTTTTTTTTTTTTTTTTCTGAGACAGAGTCTGGCTCTGTTGCCCGGGCTAGAGTGCCATGGCATCAGCCTAGCTCACAGCAACCTCAAATTCCTGGGCTCAAGCGATCCTCCTGCCTCAGCCTCCCGAGTAGTTGGGACTATAGGTATGTGCCACCATGCCCAGCCAATTTTTTCTATGTATATTTTTAGTTGTCCAGATAATTTCCTTCTACTTTTAATAGAGATGGGGTCTCGCTCTTGCTCAGGCTGGTCTTGAACTCCTGACCTTGAGCAGTCCACCCGCCTCGGCCTCCCAGAGTGCTAGGATTACAGGCGTGAGCCACTGTGCCCGGCCGCAACTATCATTCTTAATGGGGAAATGTTACAATTATGACCTTTAAAGTCAGGGCTAATGCAACAGTGGTGCTTTCAACGCTGCTTCAACACTGTGCTGAAGGTCCTAGCCGGTGCACGTGGGGAAAAATGGTATAATGTTGGAAAAGAGGGAACGACACTGTCATTATTCATAGATGACATGAAAGTTTGCATAGAAAATGAAAAAGAATCTACGAAGTATTAAGAATAATAAGAAAAGTACAGAAAAGTCAGTTGCATTTCTATGTACCAGTAGCAGCAACAACAAAAGCAACATAATTTCATACCAGTTAAAATAATAACAACAAATGAAAAGTATGTAAAGATAAATCTAAGATTTGCAACACTTGTAGGAAGAAAAGTATAAAACTTAACTGAAAGACGTTAGAGCAGATTTCATTCATGGGTAGGAAGATTTAGTATTACAAAGATGTTAATTCTCCCAATACTGATTTATCAGTTTAAGACAATTCCAATAAAAATCCCAACTGGGTTTTGAGTTTTGAGGGGAACTTGGAAAAATTAATGTGTAAGAGTGAAAGTCCAGGAATAGCTAACACACAGAA
>RJWJ010021669.1:0-27580 GCA_004363605.1 Indri indri | reverse complement strand
CCCTTTTCTCTGGGCTGTGGTCACTGATGGTTTCAATGGAGTGGGGACTAAAGGAGAGGACAGGCAGGGAATAGGAAGCCCCCAGTGCTCCCAGGTCTAATAGGACAAATTTGGCATCGTGTTGGGGACCTGGGCCTTCATCACATTTCCCTTCCTGGGAACAGCCCTTTGCAAGTATTCTGCGGTGAGTAGGGTTTAGGCAGGCAAACTAGAGTGTCTTTTACATTATTTTTCTCATTGTATGAACGGTCACTTCTACTTGGGGGACATTTGGAATAGGTTTGTTGATTAGATTTCACTTGTTCATTCAGCAGATATTTTATTAAGCACCTACTGTGAGTCAGGCACAGTTCTCAGGGTTGGAGATACAACAGTAAACACAACAGACAAAAGTCCCTGTTCTTGGGGAGCTTACTGTGTAGTGAGCTTATGTTTTTTGGAAACATTGGGAGTAGTTCCAGTTCTGCCACTTCGTAAGGGATGATCCCAGTATTTTCCTTGCTTTAGTTTTCTCTTATCTGTCAAAAAGTTTGTTTAAAGCCTTTGGAGACCACTGGCCTGACTCCAGTCTCAGCCCTTACAAGCTGTGTGCCTGTATTACTCTCTCTGGTAAATAGACATGATAACACCTCATTAGAGGTGTTGTGGGCATTAATAGATAGCATATGTAAAGTACGGTGTCTGGTATACACTAAGTATATAGTGTAATAGCTTAGCTATAGTATACAGCTTAATAAATGGCCACAGTTATTATTCCTATGTGCTCTGTGGATATAATAAAAATATGTTGTGTGGTTCCTGCCCCACTGGGGTTCAATATCTACTCAGGAGGCCAGACTAAAATGCAAGAAATAATCACTGAGCAATGCTTGAGAGTATATAATTAAGTGGTTCAGTAAATTGTAGGGTGTTAACTATAAATGCCATAGGAGTTCAGAGGAGGAAAAGATGGATTTAGGCTGGTGGAGGGTTGGACTTGCGCCTGGCTTTGCGGGAGATGCACAAAGGAAGATCCAGAGGGCCCCTCCAGGCCTGAGGACTGATGCGAAAGTGGGTATGGCTCACCTGTGAGTGGGGAGAAGTCGGCTAGATGGAAAAGTAGTCAAATCACAGTAGGCGTGGAAAGCCCGGCAAGGGAATTTAGACTTGGTATGTAAGAAGAGAATGGGCATCAGTCTTTAATCTCCCACCCAGGTCAGGAGAAGAGAGGAGAATATTCCTCTGGTTCATTCTGAGTCCTTGTCCTGAGGAAGGAAGGCTGGGGGCTGGGTGGGGTATGGGTCTCTTAAGCAGGGCTGGTCCAGGGAGATGTAAGACTCCATTGACAACTCCCCCAGCACTAGTCAGGGATTAAGTTAGCAGGCTTGTGAAAAGCACCTGAAAGTAATCAGTTTGGGTTTTAATGTTGATTTCAGGGTGTAATGTAACCTACAGGTTTTAGCCCACGAGGATGGCAGGTACTATTTGCCTGCCAGTTGGGGGCAGGATGTTATATTTGGCAGAGGACAGACACCAGGTAGCCTGTGGCGCGTGCATCTTTCCTGCCTCTCTGCCACCTTTCTCGCAGAGCCGAGGCGGGGGGTGGGGCTCAGGACACTGACACTGCTGCTTCATTTCAGGACCAACTTCCCAATTTAGCCAGAGGATTCTATGATTTCTGCTTTCTGCTTCCATCTTTTGTGTATGAATGACCATCACAAGCACGGTTCAGAAGACATACAGTCAGGCATGCCCAGTAGTCAAAAGGATCCATTCTACTTAACCTTATTTAAATCTAGGGGGCTCAAAACATTTCACAAATACTAACTCAGTAGCCCTCTTCAAAGCCTCGGTAGGGAGAAGGTCACAAAATGAGGTTAGACAATTCCTAAAGGTTGATGTTATCATAATAGCTGGGAACCTGAGTGGAAAAACGTCAATATACAATAATCCAATTAAGGTATCAGGGTTGGGAAATCATGTTCTTACTTTTCAGATTAAAAAACAAAAGCAGAGAGCAATCAGATAATCTGGCCTTGCTAAAGCTGAGGGAAAGGCCAGGCAGAGAAGTAAATCCCTGATGTCTTCAAACATCACACTAGGTGGCTGCAATCAGAACATTCATTGGTGGGATGACAAAATCAATCAATGTAATGCTCTTTTTTAAAAAATTTATTTTATGGACAATTTTTTTAAATTGTGATAAAATACATATACTGAAATTTATCATCTTAACCATTTTTAAATGTCCAGTTCAGTAGTGTTAATACATTCACATTGTTCTGCATGCAATCTCTAAAATTCATTTTATCTTGCAAAATTGAGACTCTGTACCTGTTGAACAGTCACTCCCCATACCCCCACCCCAAGCCTTTGGCAACCACCATTCTACTTTCTATCTCTATGGATTTGACTACTCTAGGTACCTCATATTAGTGAAATCACACGGTATTTGTTCTTTTGTGACTGCCGTATTTCACTTAGAGTAATGTCCTCAAAAGTTCATTCATGTTGCAGCATGAGTCAGACTTTCCTTCCTTTTTAAGGCTAAATAATATTCTGTGGTATGTATATACCACATTTATTTATTCGTTCATCTGTCAATGGAGAAGTGTGCTTTTATTTTTAAGGCAATTATTATTATTATTATTTTGAGACACAATCTTGCTCTGTTGCCCGGGCTAGAGTGCCGTGGCATCAGCCTAGCTCACTGCAACTTAAACTCCCGGGCTCAGGCAATCCTCCTGTCTCAACCTCCCGAGTAACCGGGACTACAGGCGCCCAGCACGATGCCTGGCTAATTTTTTCTATTTTTAATAGAGATGGAGTCCCACTCTTGCTCAGGCTGGTCTCGAATTCCTGAGCTCAAGTGATCCTTCCACCTCGGCCTCCCAGAGTGCTAGGATTATAGGCATGAGCCATCACGCCCAGCCAAAGGCAACTATTTTTTTTTATCTAATATTTTGTAGGGGTTACACATTTACATTGTTGAAAATTCAAATAGTACAGAAAAATAAATGGCGAGTCTCTTTTCTGCCCTTACAGCCACCTAGTTCCTTTCTCCACAAGCCACCAATGTAATTTTTCTTGAAGATCCTTCCAGAGTTGTTTAAACATATATATATACACAAATGGTAACATACTAACTATGCTGTTTTGCAACTTGCTTTTTTGACTTAACAACATTTCTTGGACATATTTACATACATAGAATGTGTAATACATGTGCATTGTATTAATGAGTACTCCAGAGAAAGAGACCAGTAGGATATATATAGGTATGTAGAAGGAGATTTATTATGAGGGATTGGCTCATGCTATTATGGAGGCTGAGAAGATCTGCTGTCTGCAAGCTGGAGGCCCAGGAAAGCTGGTGGTGTAGTTTCAGTCTAAGTGTGAAGGCCCAAGAACCAGGATCTCTAATGTTCAACGGCAGAAGAAGATGGATGTCCTGGCTCAAACAAACTGAGAGAAAAAATTTGCTCTTCTTCTGCCTTTTTGTTCTATTTAAGCCCTCAACAGACTAATGCCCACCCATATTGGTGAGGGTGGATCTTCTTTACCCAGCCTACCATTTCAAATGCTAATCTCTTCTGGAAACACCCTCACAGACACACCCAGACGTAATGTTTTACCAGCTATCTGGCCATCCCTTACCCACTCAAGTTAATATGTAAAATTAACAATCACATACATACATACACACACCTATATATCTGCACAGTACTGTATTCCATAATTTATTTAAGTCCTCTATTGATGGACATTTAAGTTGTTTACAATCTTTTGCCAATAATTCTGCAATTAAAAAGTAGCAATGTGCATTTGTCATTTTACACAAGTGACAATATTTGTAGGATAAACTCTTAGAGGTGGAATTACTTCATCAAATGTTCATTTTTCAAAATGTGAGATTGTGACGGATATTGCCAAATTGACTTTCACAGCGGTTACATCAATTTTTACTCCTACCAACAATGTATGAGGGTTCTTCAAACCTTTGTTCATATGGCGAATCACTTATTTTTTAATCGAAATAGCTCAAACTTTAGAAACAATAAACTCTGCCATAAGCTCAATGAAAATAACCTTCTTCTTTCTTTTTTTCTCTCCTTCTCCTTGTGCAATTTTCAGGCCCAACTTCTTCATCTCCGAGTAGACTGATTCCAGTTGCAGTAATAGGGAGAAAGGATAACGTAGGGTTGGTGCTGGGATAGGGATTTCACTGGGCCATCTAAAGGGAGCGAGTGGATGCTCTTGTCCAGGGGCTGTTTCATGACCTGCATGAAATGACTTGGTGGTCTGCTTACAAAATCTCCCACGCAGGTGTGCACATCACCAAACCCTCTCCGCAATCAGCCCTAATTAGCCACCTCCTCCTTAATCTGATCAGGATATGCAACTCTCCTCTGCAGGCTCTTTCTCCAGGCCAGGGGGGACAGCCCATGCAACTCAGTGGGGCCCTTCCGGGAAAGTCTACACAGTTGCAGCCTTCCAGGTAAAGACCAACACCCCCGCTGCCTAATCTCTGACAAACACTGGCTTCTCTTTAAGCGAAGAGAGATGTTGTGAATTCCCTGATTTGTTTTGACAGCTAATGATCTAAGTGCCACTCAGTATCATGAACAGACAGCAGAATGAGAGGTGAGAGTGGGACCTCAGCAATCCTTCCAGCCCTGCACACAGCAGTGGGTGCTTATTAGGTGTCCCTCATGTAGCTCACTGAAGCCTCATAACCACTACCCAGTATTACTCTGCTCACTTTATAATCAAGACTCAAGAGAATTAAAGCACCTTGCTTCAGATGACAGAGCTAACTGACAGTAGGGGTCCAGTTTTAAACTTGATACTGTGCCCACAATTCCTCTGCGCTTTCCTGCTGTAGTCCTTGCTTACAGTGTGTCTCCTGCCTGGAATGCCCCTACCCCAGTCTGGAGCAGGCCCATCAGGAGGCCTGTGACCGACTCAGCAGAGATGCTGGTCAACTCAGGCCAGCAGGAGCTTCTGGAGTGGCCGAAGACAGAGGAAGATAAAAGGAAAGCACCAGCATTCCCAGAGAGTGCTGGGAGTCCACACTGAACTTCAGGCTCTTCCTCCTGCCTGGACTGCCAGACGCTCGGACCCCTGAAGCGTTGCTGACCTCTGTCTGCCAAGCCCTCCTTCTCTGTGCTCCCATAGCAACCACTCCCAACATGGTGAACATAAAACTGTTTCCCTGTCTGTCAACACGACAAGAGAGCCTCTTGAGAGTGATATTTGATATTGTTTGACACTCACCTTTGTAGCCCCAGCTCCTCACTCAGAATAGGCCTGTCCTAAAGTTTGTTGACCTGAGCTGAAATCTCTCCTCTGATTCAACAGCACGTGGGCAAGAGCCAGACATCAAAGAGGAAGCCGAAAGACCGGGTGGGGAGGTGAGCTGCAGAGCGGCAGATCCAGGACTTCTGCTTGGGAAAAGAGGCCTGAGGACCTCCTTAGCAGTGGTGGTCAGTCTGGGTTAGAGAAGAAGGTTAGAGTACCCCATAGCCACACCTGAAGGTCCTGGATTCAGGCCTACCTTTCCCAAGTCCATTCTGCCTACTCGAATCCCACGGATTCCACCTTTTTTCTCCAATTCCAAAGGACTCTTTTGTGCTTTACACGTCCTCATACATGGTCTTGTCCTTACTAGACGTGACTTTTGACACGCATCTGTTCTCTGCAGCTAATAACGGCTAGCCCTCTTGTAGCACAGTCTATGTGTCCAGCACTGTTCTAGGCCTGGATATATATTCAATCGTTACTCCTCACAGTGACCCCATATGGAAGGTGCTCTTATTATATCCTTTCTACAGAAATGGAAATTGAGGCAGAGGAAGGTTAAGTAGGTTGCCCAAAGTCACACAGTTGGTCAGTGGTAGGGCCCAGATTCGAACCCAGGCAATTTGGCTTCAGAATTGATGTCCTTAACCAGCCCAAGTGGAATGGAAGCCCCTCAACGGTCGCATTGTCACCCTCTCCCCACCAACCTGTGGACCCCAGCACAGTGGTAAGAATCTCAGTAACATCCCTGGAAGAAGAGTGGGCAATGGGATTGCTAACTCAGACCTGCCATATCCTGGGGGATGTTACAACTTAGGTTAGGGCCACTTGGGCTTCAAAACAGTGTCAGCTCTTATTATTATCCCCATAGGGGCTTCATGGCCAAGGCTGCCTTTGGGCGTAGACCATGTGTTGGAGATCTCCTTATAGTCCTCCCCTTTCTGCAACTCTACGCTGATTTGTGCCCTGCAATAAGGCAAGAAAACCAGCAGGTTCTTTTCCCAAGGAGTGTTAGTGTGTGTTCTTGAATCTGGCTTTTCCAATATCGCCTGCAGTCTAGACAGTGGACACCAAAAGCTGGGGGTGACGGAGCAGCCCCGTTTTAGGGGTTGGAGTGTCTCAGAGTTGCTGCAGAACTGGGAGTTACTATTCTCACTGCCTTAGGTAAGGGGAGGGGAAGTAGACGTTTAGTTTCACTAATGGGGATTTACACAGTAAATTACTGCCCTTTCATTCACTTATGGGAGGGAGAGGAAGAGAGAGAGGAAAAAGGAGATAGACCTCCTGGGGCCATAGGAATTGAGTCTTGAGTAGTGGGAGTTTCTGGCCAGCTCATTTCCCCAAGGTGCAGCACAGCAGAGCATTTCCTCTGCAGACCCTCCGTGTGCGTCAGTTTGCATGAAGCACAAAGTTAGTGCTGGGAGTGTGTTTACTCTCATCTGGAAGTGGGTCACGGCATTCTACCGGCATGTAGGCAAACCGGACTTGAACACCACATTGAGAACACGGAGGTTCTCGATTAGCCACTTAATGCCAGGGCTAGACACAGGCGCTTCTGCACTCCCCACCCTCTGGAAGAGCGGTTTATGCCAGATTAGAAGTAAAGGGGGCTGCTTTTAGTTATTTCACTGCATGCGCCTCCTGCAGGGTGGCCAGCTGGTGAAACACCCGTGTGGCCTGTTCTGGTTTTCATATTGATTTGTGAAGGCTCCCACTGATCCAAATGTCATAGCTGGTCTGGTATCCAAAGTTTAAATTCCTTGATTCGGGTCAGCTATTTTGAGCAAACCGAACCTGATGACAGTCTGCACAGAATGAGTAAGTATGAACGCTGATTCTAAAATGACATGACAGATCTTCAAACAAAGAAATCAGAACTTGTGTATTTGCAGTGGTCACCTGCGAGGTCGGCATGGACATTCTTCTTGTGCAGAACAGTTTTGGAATCTCTCCTTGGAACTCCAGGACTTACAGTACCTTCGTTTGCATGCCTGAGGAGTAGCGACGATTTGGTTTTTTTGAAGGTGGATTTAATTTTTAGAACTGTCAAAAATAATTCAGAGCCAAGGATAGTGAGTCAGGCCAGTAATCAAGTTGGGTGATACCATTTGGGACTTGAAACCTAAAAGCCTAATTATCTAGTAATGTATCTAATTTTCCTCCTGTACCAGTTCTGAAGGCCTCCTAAAAGAATAATAGAGCTGTTTTAAGCAATTGCAGCTTCCCAAGGTATTGATATCAACTTTGAAGTGCAAGCATTTACTTGGCTAAAAAGGTGGCGAATGCCTTGGGTTTTTTTTTTTTTTTTAATCAGCTGCATTACTTAAAATCATACACATTTATGTAAAAACTCCTCTGCCTCTTAAATAACATGTGATTTTGTTGGCGTAAGAGCTTATTAACTAGCACTGTTTTTCCTGCATTTATCATAGGCCATTAATTCATTTCAATAGTCCTACCATTGCCCCTGTGTTTTCCTTGGCAGTGGTCCAGTTCCTGAATGTACTGCCGGGCAAGGAGCAAGTAGTTTATCATAACAAGGGGCTGGGATTATTGTTGAGAAAAGCAGAGGGAGGTCGCATCTGCCCTGCTGGCCAGGGCCAGGGGCTGGAATTTGCTTTGGGCTTCTTTTCTGTCCAGGGTAGTCTTTCTGGGGAGGCCACCCTCTGCTCCTCAGTTCATTTCACTGTGATTCGCTGAGCCCTAAGCCTGTGCCTGGTGTTGGGCTTGGCACTCGACAAGGTTTAAAGAGAAGGAGAACATGGTCGCCACCCTCTAGAAGCTCATCGATAACTCCTAGTGAAGAAAAGGCAAGTCCCACGAAAGGGGTGCAAATAGAATGCCATGGGGTCAGACAGAGGGAACGATGCAACAGGGAGACAGGAAACGGTGCCCCAAAGAAGGTGGGATTTGAGACAGCCTGCAGAGGGTGGCGTTGGCAGGGTGGCTGGAGCCCAGGCTGGTGCAGAATCTGAGTTCCCCGCCAGGTCCACGTATGGGATTACAGCATTAGGTGAGAAGTTAATCACAAACATGAATTGGCCTCGTTTTTTCCCTTCTAGGCTCAGCTCCCGAGCTCTGCAGGGGAGTGGGCAGGCCCCTCGCTGTATGTACAGGAAATCATACTGGGGGGAAACACGAAGCCAGCCGTTTCTCACCAGGGCCAGGCTGTTACCTGCACCTTGAGATTACAGGGGAATTTATTACGTTACATAGGAAGAGAATCCCCTCAGTGTGACAGGCAGGAAGAAAAACCATTCGTGAGCCAACTGGCTTCTTCGGTTCCACCCATGTTATGGCCACAGGGCAGTGTCTCATTTCAGGGGGCCCCACTGCCACCCCAGCTCTGCAGCTCCTTCTGGGCTGAACTGCATCTAGGTCAGAAACCCTTTTTGGCTAAGGTTCTGTTCTCTCTCTCTTTTCTCCCAGCCTGGATAGCCAGCTTATACAGAAAACCCGCTTGTTGTCCAAACCAGCAGGACTGGGTTAGGACCTGTGGTTCTGCCAAAAACCCTTCCCTTCCCCACCTTCTTCTGGAATGTCCCACACTCTCAGCTACCCTCTCATTCCCTCACAGTCTTACTCCTTCAGCTCTAGAGTGTTCCACTTGCCACCTAATACTTGCAGGGTGGCTGTCACTTGCAAAGACCAGCAATGGTGTCTGTCTCCACTGCTTTGGAACCCCCTCGCCCTCTGTTTTCAAATTTCATGAATGCCACCTCTCTGTCTTGATGCTGACCCGACTGGGCAGCCTGTTAGTGAATGCTATGCTTGGCTCAGAGTCACGCCATCACAAAATATTTCCCTCCCTTCTGAATTCTGTTTGCAAAATGCTCACTTACCAGCAGTTTCTTGCAAAGAAAAGGCCTCAATATCACCAGAGAAAAGTAAACCTCCCCAGAATCTTAGTAAATCTTAGTAGGTAGCCAGTATTGCAAAGTGTTTCATTTCTTTCTTTCTTTCTTTCATTTTTTTAGAGCACTGAAGTTACTACATGCAACTAATTAATCAGAAAACTTTAGTGACTTTGACTTCATAGGTCATTGCACAAGCCTACTAATGTTCAAGAAATTCCATTTAACTCTGGGTTTGCATGTCACATCTATTTATGTAGCAAAGGAGGCTGGTTCTTTTTTTCTTCTGCCCTAAAAAATTTTCATCTGGGAAACGAGCACTAAGGAGGACTAGTACCAACAGGGTTTCTTACTGTTAAAACTTAAAGCAAGTCAATCCCGAAGCTGGAGTCAAAACAAAAGTGGACTTTGGCAGTTTGATCTAGAAGGGAGAATTCCCAAAGGCAGCGGGATGGTCCAAAGGACAGCAGGGGGGAGAAGACTGAGGAAGAATGAGGAGAGCACATGGGAAAAATCATTTAAAAAAAAACATTCAGGGAGCTTTTCTCCCTTCCTAACAAACAGAGCTGCACAGGGAAGAGCCCAGGTAACATCTGTGACGAGACACATGTCTGTCGTTTTAGTACAGACAGACATACACCAGAGGTTATGCACACATGACACTCCTCAAAGTCAAAAGCACTTGTTATCAGCGAAGCCCCACGCTCACGTCTGGGCGAAGGCACATGGAAAGGGAAAGAGATCACACACAGATACGCACGCACACCACACTCACCTGAGACATGGATAAACAAGCATGCTGTCCAAAGCTGTCACTTCTTTCTGTAACAGACTGCAGGGGTCTTCTCTGGGCCTCTCCTGGTGTCTTTCAAAGCTAATTGTTTTCTCACACCTCTGTTTTTACTTTCAATACAATTAAACACATTAACAGACCAGCTCAGCCAGGATTTGTCAGACCGTGGGGTTGGCATTCTTTAAGGGCACAAGGGAAGCAGTGCCTGGGAGATCTGGCACAAGGTGGGTGGGGGACAGAGTGGGCCTTGGGGGGGTGCTGGGGCATGAGCACCAATACTTGGGAAAATAGCTGTGCCTCAGAAGAGCTGAAGGCCACCTCAGGAACCAAATTCACAGAGAAGTCTTGAATGCGGCCCTAGGCAAGCTGTTTGCAGAACACCCGTGATGGCGGATGGGGAGGTTCAACAGTTACAAGAGTTTCTAGCTTTCAGATTAGACTTGAAGACAACCCCTGGAAAACTGAGGCCCTGCTAGATTCTTTGAAATCCCTGTGTTCTGGCCAACTTCCAACCCACCTGCCCACCTAGAAGCCCCAAGAAGGTCACCTGAGTGAAGCACTCCTCAGATGCGGTTTTACTCTGCTCGACGGCGATGAATTCCAACCCTGCTGCAACCGCCTTTCCAGGTAAGCGAAGGAGTTTTTAGGGAAATGTATCAGATTTCCCTCATACTGACTCAAGTGAAAGAATTAGTCCTTTGATTCCAAAGAATGGGTTAAAAATGGTAATGGACATTTCTATTCAGAAAATGGAAATAACTTTTATAAATTTTCAGTCTGTTTTCTAAATACTTTCCACCTATGCTCCAAAGATGTGTTCCAGTTCTCTAAACACAAAGCACACATTTAGGTAGCTCTCATTTAAAGTGAACAAGGCCGGGCACAGTGGCTCACGCTTCTAATACTGGCACTTTGGGAGGCCGAGGCAGGAGGATCACTTGAGGTCAGGAGTTCAAGACCAGCCTGGACAACATACCAAGACCCCTGTCTCTACAAAAAAATAGAAAAATTAGCTGGGCATGGTGGCATACGCCTGTCGTCCCAGCTGCTAGGGAGGCTGAGACTGGAGGATCACTTAAGCCTAGGAATTTGAGGCTGCAGTGAGCTGTGATCACACCACTGCACTCGAGCCTGGATGACAGAGCAAGACTTTGTCTCTAAGGAAAACAAAAAATTAAAGTGAATGAGATACACAGAATCTCCCATTGAAGAATCAGAGGTGCGTGGAGCCAACATCTCTTGAAGACTCATGTCCCAGGAGATGTCCATGGGTACATGGTGAGCTGTCCCCTACCCCTGCTGCAGTGTCCCCACTGCTGTGCTGCCCAGCCAGCATCTGCTCTGCAGCAGAGACCAGCAACACTCCACGCGTGAGGAGCCAGAGACCTGTCCAGAGGAACAATGCTATCCCCCAAGGGAGGGGGCTGGTGCCCAGTAACTGAAGGGAGATCTCAGAATCGAAAAAATGTTGCAGAGTGCATAACGGGTTCCAGTGAAAATGCAGTCCACTAATGGTCTACAACCCCAGAAGGCCCAGGGCTTTGTTAGATGCACAGGACGCAGCACGGAGCTCCATCCTCATGCAAAATTCATAACACAATCAAACCATTGAGTACATTTCCCCATTTGGAAGTGGCTTTTAGTGTGTTTAAATACTAAAGAGAAAAAAACTAGTATATCTACAGAGAGAGGTCGAAGATACAGCACAGAAAGGGAGAGAAATTGGTGAAGAGGCAAGAGCTGGAATCCAGAGAACAAGTGCAGGGCTTGGTCAGAAGCAGGGGAAGGCTTCTCCTTGCCTGGCACAGCAGGGAGGGTGGAAAGCGAAGGTCCCACTACAGCTGGGTTACAGGATTGATGGTGGAGAAAGGCCCGGGGCTGCTTGCCATCGCCTGCCATTCCAACTCCATGTGCAGGCAAGAGCTGTCTTACGTCACCTACTTGTACTTTTGCAAGTACAAAGTTTTATGGAATTGGAGCTGGGCAAGGAGGAGAGAGAACTATTGCAAGGGGTCAGGATTCTGAATGGAGCAAGGCTGTGGGACAGGAATTCCTTACATTTGTATGGTACTTTGTCATTTCTCTAAACTTTTTGCTTTGGAGTACTTGGAGTCAATCAGAGGGCTGGAAGACATCCTGGGGATGTTACCTCAAATGGTGCCCAGAGAAGTCTGGCCCAGCAGGTTCTGGGGTCAGAGCCTCTGGCCCAGGAAAGTCTGTAGGGACCATGGGGGAAGCAATTTCAGCCTGGGCCTGAGTGTGCTGCCTGGTGCTCAGCCAGAAAAGATGGCAGGCCAGCTGCTGCATGACACACACTGTGCTCTACCAGAAAATCCCCTAAATGTGAGCCTTCAAATTATGCCCTTTCCCTATCAACTTAAAAATGAAATAGTACATACCCAGTTATTTCAAATGAAAGCTCTTTATACTCAGGGTTAGCAACTTTGTTTTTACCGTGCTGTGTCTCCATATCCTCATGCAACACCTGGCACACAGCAGTCACGCATGAAAACTCACCGAATGAATGAATGAATGTCTGAAGGGCAAGAAATACCTGTAGAACAAAAAGAGAAAATAATTTGGAAACTACTGAAAATCCTCTGAAACAACTTCTACTTCCTCTCCATCATTAGGGATTGAAAGGTTAACTTGACATTGGAATCAGGGATTTTAAATCCTTAACTCTACCATCCGTCCACTGTTAACATCTTGTTTATATATCCTTTCAGATATCTTTTTATATGGATACTCTTTTCTTCCTCCCATTTTGCATGAATGGGATCAAACAGGACATCTCATCTTGTGAGCTGCTTTTTTCCCTTAGTCCATTCTAAACATCTCTTTCCAATGTCAGTAGATACCATCTTGGCGTCTAATTCCAGGTGATAGTAAATGTTGTGGGTAGACATAAGACCATCCCCCAAAGGAGTATGGAGAATCCTGCAGCCATGTGCATTTAAGGGGCAGGCAGAACAGAGACCATGAGAGTCTAGGAAATGGGCCAAAGAGTTGAAAGGAAAGCATGGAAAAGCAGTACCACAGAAGTAAGGAAGGAAAAGATTCAAGGAAGAGGAAGTAGCCATCGGCCCAAATGCTGTTGAGAAATTCTTTTTTTTTTTTTTTTGATAGATTCAATTAGTCAAGGGTTGACAGGTCGAGTTTAATTCAGCAAGAGGTGAGTCGCTCACTTTATACTCTCCCACTGCCTCAGTTTCCTCCTGCTGCGAAATGAGAAAAGCGATTCTTTGTCTACCAGCTGGACAGGAGCATTCCTTGGTGTAAAGTGATGATGTGAAGTTTGTGTTTTGAAAAGGTATTGGCTTGGATGGCATTTAAGTGCATTTCAGAGAAACTCAAATTCAGAGTCTTAACCAAACGGGCTTTATTTTGTTCTGCTGAGGAGAAATTTTGAGGCAAGCAGTCCAGGTGTGTCACAGCTGGTCAAGGTAGTCAGCGAGAACGCACACCCCTTTTAGCTGCTCATCCCACCATTCTTAGTGTGAGGATTCCCTCCTGGAGGTGGCTGTTCTGCCTCCCGCCAGCACGTCCGCATGCCCGCGAAGGAGGCAGATAGAGAGGGATGTGGGAAGTTTCCATACCGAGTCAGTCCATTTTCAGCAGAAGCCCAACCCTACAGACTTTGCTTACGTGTCATTGGCCACAACTGGGTGGCCACAACTGGGTGGCTCCCACACGTAGGAGAGCCTGGAGGTAGGAGTGTTCCCACCTGAGCACATTGCCAACCATTTCTTCTGACAAAGAAGAAGAGAACTGACGCTGGGGAAGCCACCAGCAGTGTCGTCTACAGGGTGACCGTATGAGAAAAGTTAAGCCTGAATGTAACCGCCGGCAGGCTTCTTAGATATAATATGTTTCTTGGTAAGAGACAAAAGTATGAAAGCAATCCATTTGATTATAATTCCAATAGGAAGTAAAGAATAAATCATAGTCAGTCCTGGGCTGGTTTTCCTCATAAAGTAGGCCAGTCAGAGGGATCAGTGTCAGCTAAACCTCTGTGTTCCAGTCATTTCGGTTTTAAAGACAGGCCCGTCATATTTTTTTTCTTTTTAATTAAATTCCACCTTGCAAAGATAGCTGGAAAAACCCAAGCTCAGCAAGTTGCTAGGAAACCTGAGGGACCTTATTGGGTGAGCCATTTGGGGTCTGCGTGACTGAATTTCTCTCTCCTGATGACAGACACGCCTGAACCCTGATCAGTCTCCAGTCATGTGGAGGTGGGCGGAGTTGCAGCTCTGAGCAAACAGAGGGGGATACCCTATCCCCAGGCCACAGCAACTTCTGCGGGGAAGAGCTGCTGCCAGTTCTCTGAGGTAAAAAGAGAAGCCAAACTGCTGAGGTAGAGAAAAGGTTTCCCGACCTTTCTTCATTAAGCAGTAACCCAGCTACGGTGGTCCCATTTTCTCCACGAATCCTCTGCCCTTGGCCTGTGAAGGTTTTCTCCCCAGGGTGCAGGTCTTGAAACAGTGTGCTGTTAGGAAAAAGGGTCTGTGAGCTGCAGCCCACGCTATCTGAGGCCCTTTGCAGATGCCAGGATAGATCCACTTTTCCTCCAAGTCCCCGCCATCTCTCTGCCCCGGTCCATCCTCCTGCCCTCCACATTGCTAGGATAATATCTTTGTTAGCTAAATGTGAGCACACGCCAGAAGCAGTTCGTCTAAATGAGCAAGTGCTTTCTGGGAACAGGCCTGGTGAAAGAGAAGCTGAGCAGAGCTCCGAGAGCCTGCCAAGCCCAGCTGCTGCAAGGAAAGCCATATTATTTTCAGCGGACAGGATGTGCCAGCCCGTGGTCAGACACCAGGAAGAGGCAGAGCCGCCTAGCAGGATCTTCATTCCTGCCCAGCTCTCCCTGCCGGCACCCTCCCGTGGAGGATGCCTGATGGCCCTGGGGAAATTCCATCCTGTAATTCATTTAAGCAGGATAAACAGAGCTCCTGCTCTGGAAGATCCAGCCCTGAGCAAAAGGCTCTTGGAATCTACATGGGGGGCTCAAATGTCCATGTGAAACATAAACATCAGGAGGCAGGAGACTTGAGATGCAGCCAGCTCTGACCCCCAAAAGCCAAGGGACCTGAGTAAGTGACTTCGCCTCTCCTGGTCTTGGTCTCTCATCTGTAAAAGTGACTGTTGTGCTTCGTAGAGCCTTGAGGGGCTGCAAAGGTTTTTTAGAATTTCCACAGACTTCTGATTTAAATTTTATTAAAAAATTTTTTCAATGATATTAAAAAAGAGAGACAATAAAATATGACATGTGCCAAATTTTAACCCACTGAAGACCGTCAGTGTGCTCATTATAATGCCATGTAAACACCTATTTGTGGGTGAACCTTTGAATGAAACTGTCCAGCCATCTGTTTAATGGAAGAGTATCCCGAGGTTGCAAGGAAAGCTATCTTAAAAAAAAAAAAAACAACAAAAAAAACTTTTACCATGTGCAACTAGTTATCTGAATAAGGATTTTCTCAATATCGTGCAACCAACCATTCCAGAAATAATCTGGACACAAAGGCAGACCTGACTGCTCTTATCCATCTAACTTCACTTTTTGGAGTCATCAAAATAGTCTTAATACACTCATTGGTTAAACCCACAATTTAACTTCATTTTAACTTCAAAATGTATTAACAGTAATGAAATACTGCTTTGTCTAATTTTCTGTGTGAGTGTTCTAATACAGTCATATTACTAAAATGTGTAAAATCACTGGAGCAGAGACTGTAAAGGGGCCTCAGCTATCTGCTGTGGGGCAGGCGATGGCTAAGACAGGACCGCCGCAGGGACAGGCAGCAGGGCGCAGAGGAGGTCTTACGGGGAGGGGACAGTTAAAGATACCTTGCACATAGCCAGCACTCAGTGACTATTCGTTCACTGGCAGAGCCAACCCTTAGAAGGGATGTGGGTCTGTTTTAGATTCCTGGAGATCCAGGAACCCATAAAGGAGCAGGGCACGGATGAAGGCGTAGCATCCGCAGGCAACGAGCAGATCACACTGGTTGCTGCAAAGTGCTTCCTGGGGAGTGGGGTGCAGTGGGGGAAAGGAACAGAAACTTTGGGACTTCCAAAAGACCCCTCGGCTGGTAAACAGCCCTTAATCCTTGCTGTTGATTTCAGAAAATTTTCTGTTCGGGACCACAGGCAGAGTTGCTGCCTATTGGCCAGGAGACCCTTGTAACCTGGGGCCAGGGTGTTGATTTCCTGTGCGGAAAGGAGCAGGACACTCTCCCATCACTGACACTTCATTCGCGCGGCCGTGAGTTGAGACAATGAGTCACCGTGGTATGAGAATCTTCTGGAGGGCTGGTTCAAACTCAGATTCCTGGGCTTCGTCTCAGAGATCCTGATTCGGCAGGTTTGGCTTGAAGCCTGAGAACTTTCATTTCTAAAGAGCTCTGGAGTGAGACTAATACTGCTCGTCCCTGAGCACCATTGCATGGCACTGTATTAAATACTGACGGGACGCTTACTGTATCTTCGGCACAGTGCAGGTGGGGTACAGAAGACAGGAAGGAGAAACTCCTCTGTAGAATAAGGGAGACGTCTTATCTTCTTTCACAATCAAAGGGTGGTGGTAGGAAAAGAGAAACCTCAGATCTGAACCCACAGAGGGTGGAGGAGGGGAGTCCCAGGGACATAGAGCAATAGGGCAGGGTCCCAACCTCCGACCCGGCTTCCATAGAGTTGTCCACCCCAGAGAACAATATGAAGATGAAAACCAAGCAAGCCCTGGCGAAATGAGCATGAATGATGGAGAGTCATCCTCAAAGTTGGGGCTAATAGGCCGCGGTTATCTGAGTAGTGTGATGAGGCACTTTCTTGAAAGTTCTGTTGTGGGAAAGAGTGTCCATTTGGAAGAGGAAATCTTACCCAATTGTTACAGACAGAGCCAGAATAATTTGTCTAGTCACAGGCCACTCACTCTATTTTCTTCGCACTGCTCTTATTCTTACAATGAACACCTTTCCTTGGCAGAAGAGATGCCAGAATGTCCCCCTGCACCCATCATTAGTTTAAAAAGTATGCTGAGCTTAATGGGGTCTCTTAACCAGCTATCATCTTTTGATGCAGTGCCCTAGGAAGCAAGGGTCTGGGACAAACCCTTTGCCCACACTTTGCCAACATGGTAGTGAGTGTAGCCATGTTATTTTCAAATTTGCTGTTAAAATCTGTTCCAAACCTTTTGAAAGAGACAAACAGATGTCCTCCAGTGCAGGGTGTTGTGTGTTGTGGCTTCAACAGGGGAAATCATATGACTCATTCCTATAAACTTACTAAAATATTTTCTTTCACAATTTAGCCATGAGCATTAATTAAAGCATCAAAGAATATGTATCTGGACCTATAAAATCTTCATAACCAGCTATAGCAAGAGGAAAAACTATTGAACACTTGGAACTTTAAAAATGCATTTTCAAAATGACCATATTGGACTTGAACATTTTTCTTTAGCAAAGTTAAACTCCAAAAGGTGGGGGGAAAACTAGGATATAAACCAAATTGCTTTTAAGAATTATCCTGTGGCAAGATTATTTATTTTGCTTGGAAGAACCAACCTAGAATGTATTTGTGCTGAGTGATCCATATTTACATATGGCAGGGACGGTCCTCAGCTTTTAAAAAAACATTAGAAAAGCTCAATTTTAAGTTGGCGTTAAGAACTTAGAATGTATTTTCTCATAGAAAAGAAATCCTTACACCTGGAGGGAAAAGTGCCAGGATTGGCACACATAGGCTCCACAGGCTGTGAGTAAGTTGGAGAGTGGGGTAAAGGGTGCTCACTTGAGTAATGGAGCCTGGGCCTTATGAACAGGGATCTGAGGGAAGAGGGAAGATTCCCAATGTGGCAAGGGGAAGGAGACCCGCCCCACCCCAACGCTTACCCTGCCCTTTTCTGGCTGCCTGAATGTTGGAAATAGGTTGTTTTATTTTTTTAAATACATTTTTATTGAGTGTCCTATGTTCAAGATATTATGCTGGGCCAAGGGATCTAATGAACAGGACTGAAAGATTCTTGCCCTCAGGGAGCAAATATTTTAGTAGGGAGGATAGACAATTCAATAAAGAATTATGAGTGAAAGCATATGAGATCAGAGGAGCAGCTGGGTCTGATCTGGGGTATCAAGGAAGGCTTCCCAGTAGAAGTGACATCTAACCTAAGACCTAAAAGATGAAGAACAATTATTAGCAAGGTGAAGGGGACAGAGGGTCTGGGGGAAGAGAATTGCTTTCCAGGCAGGGGAACCAGCATGTGCAAAGTCCCCAGGGCATGAGGCATGAGGCTGGTGGGGTAGGGAGAGGATGTAGTGGGTACCCTTTTGGTGGTGTTGGCTGACGTGTCTGGGAGGTGTAGGTCCTACAGCTAGGTGTAGGGGTGCACAGCTCAGGAGGGGATCCGGGCTGAGAGCACAGACTCGAAGTCACCGGCATGAAGACAGTGGGAGTGAATGGAGTCACCCAGGGAGATGGGACCCAGGAAGCCAAGGAAAAGAGAGTAGAGAAGCAGGAAGAGGACACCAGGAGCAAAGGCTTTGGGGAGGTCATGTAAGCCAAGAATGGAAGTTTCCATTACATCTTGTCACCAGTAATTTGGGCTGGAACAGGGAAATGAGCAAAAGAGGGGGTGGAGGTGAGGATGGAGTAGAAGGTGAGGACATGCAGCGCAAAGGCAACACGCAACTTTTCCAAGAAGCTCCGCTGAGAGCGAGGGCAATGCTGGAGGGGGATGAGAGTTTGGGGAGAGGATACTTTTTGCTTATTTGCTTAAATGGCAGAACAGATTAAGTAAAGAGAAAGAGGTTGAAGATACCGGAGACAAAGGAGAAAGGAACTAAAGCGAGGTCATCAAGAAGGCAGGAGCAGGTGGGACCCAGCATGGGAGGAGAACTTAGTCCAAATGGGAGGATGGTGGAAAGACAGGTGCATGCGGGTGGTGTGGAGAGTTGGTGGAGTTGGGGGCAGGGAGCTGGGGACATTTTTATGGGTTTTCTCCACATGGAGGGAGGCCAGGTTGTCCTCTAAGGGGTCATGGGGAGGAATCAGGGCCTGAGGAGAGTGGATGACTGCTCTCTCTCCAAACACCATTGTGTGCCTCTTTCTGCAGCCCCCCAGGGTCAAAGTGCCCCTTGCTGCCTTAATCTTCAGGCTGCCCCTTCCATCCCCACCTACCAGCCAGCTCCATTTGCAGACCATCAGTACTGCCATTTCCCAAGCTAGCTGGCTACGTGTCCGAAGGCAGGCCACCTGATTAGACAGGTTCAGGCTGAGGTTGGTCTGCATGACCGGATGGTCATAACCCTATTTGAGGCATTTGCATTTCTGTGGAAAGGATCTTGCTTAGGTATGAACCTCTAATTCAAGGATTTTCAAATAGAGGAACAAATGGAATGCCCAGTTTCAGGCAATGGGACAGGATAACTATCTGGAATCTGTTTCTAAGAGTACCTTTTACCCACAAAGTGATCCAAAGGACAAACAAGGAGACAGGAAGACCTACAGACCTTCAGGTGCAAAGGAGACACTGTGTAGCCAACTTCACGATGTGGATGGAACAAGATGCCCAGAAAAAATGTCTGCATGCTCTCCCAGCTCCAGTTGTTCCAGGCTTTGGAATGGCCCGTGAGCTAGAGATCACAGCTCCTGAAACAACCAGTACAGCTGAAGCCCGTAGCCAGGGTTAGCCTGGCCTCCTCCATGGTACATCAACTTCCACGGTATTAAGCTCAAGTTGTGTAGCACGTATATGGTATAAAGCAATGCTCTCATCTACAGTCGGAATTAAGTTTGCAGATGGTGTCTGCTGACGGTGATGGTAACAATTTGCCATAGACCAGCACTAAAGAACACTTTTTTATCATCTGTTACTACAGCCCGGGGCATTGGAACTGTTAAAATATGTTAAGGCCGGAAAAGTCTTTATACCTATCTGTATGCAAAATGTGTGAGAGTGTGTGCGCACGCTCCCTGGTTCCTCTGGGCCCAGGGGTCCACTAACGTAGAAACTCTGCAGTTAACAACCCTGAACTCGATCAGCTTACGTGCTCAGACTCGGAGGTAAAGATCATTGTATTTTGAATCAGAAATCATTTTTTAAAACATATTTACTGATTTTTATTGTTAAACAAAACATGCTCAGTGTAGGGAATTTGGAAAATACAATAAGGTCCAAAGACAAAAATAAATGTGACCTGTAAGCCCAATTCCCAGAAATAGTCACAGGGATCTATTTTGATCCATTTTATTTTAGTCTTTTACCTCTCTCTGTCTCTGTTTCTCTCTCCCTCTCTTCCTCTCTCTCTCTCATTAAGGATCGTATCTCTATACAATTGTGTATCTTGCCTTTTTCACTTAACTAAATCAGGAAATGTAAAAGCAGTAACAGAACATTTTTATTTCCACATTTTCTCCTTTATTTCTGTCTGCCTCTTTCCTTCCTCCTTTGCCAGTATTCCTTTTTTTTTTTTTTTGGAGCATTTCCATTTTTATCAAAGTTCAATTCAAGATGTAAAACAGTTTATGCTTTTTGAGTTTTATTTCCTCCCTACACTTGTTAAAATAGACCAGTAAAAAGAAGTTTTGCAGATTATGATAGATCCACCTCCAACTATAAATTTAGAGGCACAGGATAATGATCTGCCACCATATGTGGGTTATAACTTGAGGTTTTCATAAAAATGTGTCTTGGATTAACTGTGCCACAGTGCCGAGTAGCTGGCTTGTTTCTAAGAAGCAGAATGCTTGACATGTGCTTGATGCTGTTGGTAGAGCTTTCTGATGCAGGCAAATGAAACAACCAATTAGGGATGTGACTTCAGGTGTGGTCTCCTTCCGACAGAGGTGTTGTACTCTCTGTTCACCAAGCTTTCCTACAAGGAGGCATAATGCCTTAGAAAGCAATTATCTTATTTAAGCCTACACTTGTCTGGGGAGCTGAGGTCAGCCACAAAGCCATTGGAAAGAAGGAGCTGTCTGCCATAGAAAGCACTTTCTTTGGTTGGGAGGGAAGGGGTCAGTTTAAACAACTTTGCTTTTGAATTGAGTGACCTCCTGAGCCCACGAGCCTGGCAAGATTAAACACAGAGCAAACCTCAGGCCGTGGCCACCCCCTCTCTCTTCCAATCACACCCATTTCAAAACAAAACCAGAAATACTTTAAACTTTGCCTTCCAAAGCCGATGCCCTCCCCCAAAACTGTCTGTTACTGCTTCTGCTTGGATTATTTTCATTTCGGTTGTGTTTTTCTGACCGAAGGCCAGGCCCTTGTCTTTGTGTATTTGTAAAGTGCCATGTCTACTTACTAGTCTTTAGAAATTACAGACAATAACAGGAATGCAAGAGAAACTGGCAGCTAAAACCTTGCAGCTTTTCGGAACTAATGCTCTGCCCAAGAAGCAGAATGGAATATTTTTATAAGGCAATATTGAAACATTCTAATCCCACGAAACTAAATTAAGTCTGCATTAGCGGTACATAAACCAGTGCACCATGTTGGCACGGGGGCTCTGCCACTCGCATGGTTAGCCGCGATGCCACGTTAACGAGCTGCTGCTTGTGGTCAGTGTGAAAGGGAGCATATCCTTTCCAGGGAGTGAGCCTCACGACAACTTCATGACAATGATGGTTGAGTTTAGACTTCACGCCGCCCTCTGTCCTTTTTGTGCCAACCTCCTGGAGATCCAGAAGTTCTTCGGGCATGACGGTTTTCATCTCGTGACATATGTCTGGCTGTACTCAACTTGCAGAATTGAGGAGCCACAGGAAAGACAGCCCAGCCTTGGAAAGACACAGAAATGTGAGCGTTTGGCTTCAGCTGAGAGGCACAATGAGGCCAGGTCAGCACAGCAAAAACAAAACAAAAACAAAAACAAAGCAGAGGCAAAGCAGACAAGTGAAAAATGTTTCCCCTTCCTTCTTTTCTTTCTTCCTGACTCTCTCCCTTCTTCCCTTCTCTCTTCCTCCTTCTCCCTTTCCCTCCCTCTCTCCCTTCCTTCCTTACGACTCACTTTTGTAGTAAATTTGCTCTTCCTCACTTTGACTATAGACGTGATTTCAAAAGGGCAGAAATAACTAGAAAATAACATTTGAAATCTTAATGTCATGAATACAACCCAGTTTAGAAGGCAATTTTTGTACGAGGCGTGGGTTGGACAACACAATAGACCTTAAAGGAGTTGGTACCAAACGTTCCCTCCCCACAATACGGCGAAGGCCTTGGAGTCCATGCGGAAGCAGAGCAGGGCAGCCTAACCACAACTGGCAAAGGCTACCAATGCAAGGGCAGTGTCACCCCAGGGAAAGTGCCCCTCCTTCTCGTCACATGCCCTTCCCACAACACATACACAGAGGGGCTGGAACTGTCCTGAAATGAGCTGGCAGCTTCTGGGCAGCTTATGTCACCAGGGTGCTAGACCCACCCCAGTTAAGGCACACCAAGGCCAGGAAACTTTTAGCTGGAAACATACACGCGTTGAATTTAATGACCCAGGCAGCAGCAGAGGTCATTGCAACAGAACTCTAAGATGAAATTGTCCCACACGGAACACTGCTGTCTTTCTCTCTAAAGCAGCCCTGAAAAAGCATAGGCAGAGCCCAGTCAGAATGCAAACTTTGAAATTTCATTTTTCATTTTCGGGATCAATAACTGAAATATTTAATAAAATGCAAACCTCCCAAAAATCAGGTTTGGAAACTTACAGTTAAGTTTTCATCACAGATTTGTTTCCAAATGTATATTGTTGAGGAAATGCAGTTAAAAATGTAAGTTTTAAAACAATTGTTACTATTATAAGAGGATTTTTTATGAGTACATTTTCAATGTAGTCACATTTAATTTCTAAAAATAGACAAATAACAAAATGATTCACAGATGTTGATTTACGAGAAAAATAGGGAACTGTATAAACTGAAACGTGTTTGAAGGAAGGACACGGGGCCTCATTAGAAACCACTCCATGGAAAGCACCTCCTTCTCCCTGGCTTTCCAGGAAATTCCAAGTGCTGGCTGGCCCCACAGTATGTGGATATGAACGCGCACTGGCCATTCCCGGGAACCAGGGCTACGGATGGTGACCGATGGTAGGGGCGTCCAATATCACATTCTCTGACAGGGGTGCACCCTGGGAAGGGCCATAGTTGGTCTACATCAGAACCATCTGGAATGCTAGTTAAATGCAGATATTGGCCCCCACTCCTATAAATTCAGATTCAGTGTATCTAGGATGGAGTTCAGAAATCTGCATGTTAAACCTGCATTTCAGGTCACGTTGCTGCAGGGACCTGGGCTACCCTTTGAGAAACATTCGCCTGAAGGATACCATTGAAATCATTTCCCCACTTTCAGAATCCTGCCTGCAGTTGCCAGCTGGGGTTCCTCTGGGCCATCCAGTGGTTTTCATTAATACCTGAGAGTGTCTCTAATACCCAAGTTTTTGAGAGCCACAAATAGAGTAATTAGAAATGACTGAGCCCATATTTTGGATTGAGACCATTTATTATACAATTAATTTAAGCATAATTATATAGATCAGACTGCCATTAATAGATGGCATGGTTCTGGAAATACAGCCCAACCCTAGTGGTCTGTCCTGGGAGACTGAACTTCCCACCCCATTTGAAGGTGTGCTTGGCCATGTGACCTTTTTTGGCCAATGAAATGTGAGTGGGAAGTGGGGCTGCTGCTGTGAGCAGAAGCTTGCGGAGCAAGGCCGTGTTTCTGCCCTCTCTTCCTTCTGCCACGAGAACAATGTGTTCCAGACAGGAACTGCTCCTTTAGTCTGGACCCAGGTGGGGAAGATGGCGGGGGACGAGGAGAGCTACCGTAGAATCTGCAGTAGCCATGGGTAAGAAATAAACCTGGGCTGATCTAAGTCCCTGAGACTGCAGAGCTTTCTGATACTGCAGCCTAACTTAGCAAAACCAGCTGACTATTGCAGCTTCTCATTAGCACTGGGCAGAATACTAATTGGCGTGGCTAAGGGAAATGTTTTGGTCCTGGTTCTACGTGGAATTTTCTTCTGTCATCTGAATTCTTTGTGTTCCACACCAATGTGTGCTTTCTTTTAATGATATATTTAATATTAACTGCAGAAAATTATGAGTCATCTTGTAAATGCTCAAAGTTCAGAGCTGAAACACAAAAGCTTCATCAGCTGTCTCTCTATGAGTTAATTCTTAATAACATAGAACCTAGGACATTCCCTCCACTTCTGGTAGATTTTGCAGAGTGGCCTGCTAGTGGTGACTGATTAGCAGGACCACAATCCATACAAGTGGTATTGCAGCTTTCTGTCCACCTTTCCACTCTAAACACGCTGTAATCTCTCTTATGTGTATCCATGGAGCTGTGGCAGTGAGAAAGGTGTTTATCTGCCTCCACTTTGTGATGGGAGAAAAAAATTTCCCATATGAGACCATGACTTCAGGGCTCTACTATGGACTCCCAGATATTTCCTACGTAACTTTACCAAATATCTCTGTGGAAACTGGGGTTTTTTGTTGTTTAACCATTTTATGCCCCACCCCCCACCCCATGTTAAGCATCACTGTCAGAACACACTTGTGAGTTCAGAGAGTGGGAGAGAACAGGGTGGGTTGTGGCTAGCTCACTGAGGATTTCCCGTGCGTCACAACCAGTTTTAGCCCCATGGCCACTAGCAGTGAGTGGCCCACCTTTCTGTTAGTCACCCCTAAACTTTTACCACGTCAAATTCCAAGTGTCCTGTGTTACCTCAGACTAACACCTGGGAGCTCATTTAAGCACAGAGAATGGAATTTATTCAAAGATGAAGAAGTTTACAGCTTGGTTTAGGAAAAAGCTGGTAGTATGAACCAGAGAATCAGTTAGAGCCAGCCCAAGTTTTCCCTCTCCAGATCTCTCTCTGCGGGTCTCCTTGGTCTCCACAGACCACCTTCCCCTGCTCTGCAGTCCCCATGGTGGGATGAGGCTGCCCACGGCTCTGGAGTCCACATGGTACAGTTCCAGCCTCAAGCACAGGAGGAATGTCTCTGTTTGTCTCAATCCCTAATATCACCAATTCGGCAAATATTTATCGAACACTTAGTATGTTCAAGGCACTGTTGTAGGTGTGTGGGATACATAGGGAACAAAGAAGATCCCTCTAGAGTGGGAGACGGTGGCCAGAATTATGTTCTATGAACTATGGTTACCAGGAGCCCAACCCTATAAATCTCATCAGAGGCCTCAGTAAGAAGGGTCATTGTCAGCTGGACTGATACTCCAAAAGATGATACTCAAACAACCAAAAAGAAAAAATGTCAAATGGGAAAATTCTGGCATGGTCTCATACAGCATTTTTGCTCCAACCTCATCAGTGCATTTACCAACCGAATGTTGTCACTCCCCACTAGTTCTCTTCGCACAGAGTCAGGTGAGGGACTCATGCTATTCACTTCATTTCACAGAAAAATAGAAACAAAAAATTAGGGCAATACAATACGAGTTAGATGAAGTTGGCGTTGCTTGGGCACCATTCCTTAGAATTCTTTCAAAACTAACGATTCTCAAAATATAGACGAGTGACCACCAGAGTTCATTTCTAGGATGAATTAATAGTTTTTTCATAGCATTTCTGAAAGCTGTTTTATCCAAAGATGTACTGTTCTTGTGACGTTCTATTCAGGCTACTAGGGAAAAGAAGTGGAAATAGGTGGTCCTGCTCCAGCGGGCCCTGGGCCACTGTTCTTAATCTTACTTCTGCACCTTCCAGAAATGCAATAGGCCTCCAGTTGGAGATTTTAAGCTATAGTATGAGTGGCTATTTTGTAAGTGAAAATACACATTTGACATCCAAGGCCAGCCCTGGATGGAGCTGCTCCAGCTCTGCTGGGAGGACAGTGCAGCAAGAGGCAGACTAGAATTGGCAGTGAGAATAGAAGTTAGCTATTTACCCGCCCTGGCTAAGGAAATCACAGAGACTCATTTCATAGGAACGTGCTGTGCCTTCACCACACAGAGGGCAGTTCCATTTAAGGAAAGAAGAAAATAGTTGCAACAGGGCCACCAGGCTAGAGTGCAGTGGTGTCATCAAAGCTCACTGCAACCCCAAACTCCTGGGCTCAAGTGATCTTTCTGCCTCAGCGTCCCAAAGTGCTAGGATTCCAGGCATGAGTCACCACACCCAGCCAACTTCAGTTTTTAAACATGTTGCCTTTGAGGTGCTCATGGGATCTTGAATAGGGGATGATCAGAAGACACCTTGACTCTAAGTGTCTGATGCTCAGGTAAGGACTGAGACCAAGACATGGGAGGCCTCAGCATACTTTAGGTGGATCAACCTTCAAGATGGACCCCAATGATCCCTGTCTCCTGGTATTCATGCCCTCATGTAGTCCTTCCTGCAGTGTTTTCAAGTTGGTCTGTATGACCAATAGAATACAGCCAGAGTGATGGTATGTGACTGCCAAGGTTAGATCATAAAAGATACTGTGGTGTCAGATCCCTTGGTCTTTTTCATAACACCTGCAGTGGGGGGAACAGGCTGCCATGTAGTGAGGACACGTGAGCAACTTTATGCAGAGCTCCATGTGAGTGGGCTGCCCTGGAAGCCAGCCCTGCAGTCCCAGTCAAGCCTTAGCTGGCTGGATCCCTGGCTGATAGCTTCATTGCAACCTCATGAGAGACTCTGAGCCAGAACCACCCAGTGTAGCCAGATTCCTGACTCTTATTAAGAAACTACATGAGATTATAAATGTTTGCTGTTTTAAGCTGCTAAAATTGGGGTAATTTGTCATGCAGTAATAGACAATGCTAGTGGCAAATGAAGCGTGACCTCCTTCCACCCCCTTCATTTTCAGGGGATGATCCGCATCCCAACTTCATAGAGCAAAAGATGCTAACAGGCTGTGACTCTCTCCATCACTCCCTATCTATAAACATATTAGCTATACCCTTACACTAACCCTCCCTCTACTCTCAAAGGACTCACCTGTCTGTCATTGCAGCAAAATGATGGCTCTTTAACTTTACTGTATGTGTAAGTTTCCTGGGGCGTCCATAACAAAGCACACAAACTGGGGTGGCTTAAAACAACGGAGATGTATCCCTTCACAGTTTGGGAGGCTAGTCTGAAATGAAGGTGTCAGCAGGATCATGTTCTCTCTGAAGGATCTAGAGAAAAATCTGTTCCATGCCTTCCCCTTAGCTTCCATGTCTGCCAGCGAGCCTTGGTGTTCCTTGGCTTGCATCTGCATAACTCCAATATCTGCCCTCATCTGCACATGGCATTCTTCCCTCTGTATCTGACTTTTCTCTCCTTATATGGACACTAGTCAGATTGGATTAAGGGCCCACCCTACTCCAGTATGACCTCATTTTAATTTACATCTTAATTTAATTACATCTGCAATGACCCTATTTCCAAATAAGGGTCTGAGGTTCCAGAGATTAGGACTTCAACTTACCTTTTTGGGGGCAAAATTCGACCTGTCACACTCCACAATGGAGAGATGGCAGACCCTTCCCCATTCTCATCTTTCTGGCTTCCCTACAGAGGGATTTGACACTGTTGATCACATCTACTCAGAATTCTCCCCTCTCCTTTTAGAGCACCCCTCTTTCAGTCCTCCTGCTGACCATTCCTCTGTCTCCTCTACTGGCTTCTCTTTTCCACCATCTCTACTGTGG
>RJWJ010021668.1:0-27646 GCA_004363605.1 Indri indri | reverse complement strand
GGAGCTGGGTTGGGTGAAGCCTGCCCTTAAGCTCCACAAATACTGTTAGCAGAGGTCAAAGGTCTGTTCTCTGCCTCTAGGCAAAGTTGCCAGGCACGGGCTGAAATGGCCCCACTCAGCCGAAAAGTCTGCCTCTGTGTGTGGGGGTGGGGCTCTCTGAGACCTGCAGTCTGGATCAGGCCTTGCTCCTTTCCACCCTCCCCTATAGCGCAGTTTCTCCTGAGCTTCTGCCAGCAGGCGGGACCTCAAGCCAGTGGATCTCCCCTGGAGGATGTGATGCAGGCCCAGGAGGTTCCCTGCCCAGGATCACAGCCTGAGCTGGGAGCATGGCCCTTCCATGGCAGGAGGGTTGCCCCTCAAGCACACTGATCTGCCCCTGAAGGCACACACACCTCAGTAGGCTCATTCACAAATATCCCTTCCGTGCCCTGGGGCAATGTGATAGAGACCTGGGTGTACATGATCTGGTCTGCAGGCCTGTCCCCTGGGCCCTGGAGATCAATCCCTGACCCTGCTAGGAAAAAGAGTGCTAGTCTCAAGTCACCCATGGGGTGCCCAAGCTGGATCAATGTCTCTCCACCTCAGGATGTGGCCCACTCTCCTGGAGTCACCAGGCAAGCAGCACCTGGGAGGGCTGGTGGGTAGGGAGCTCACAGTCCCCCTCAGTCTGCTGTAGGGCCCCAAAAGGAAAGGTCCCATTCCCTGCAGATGCCTCTGGGTGGTGACTCAATTGTCTCTCTCAGCAGCCACAGTAGGGAAGGGGAGAATGAAGCCATATAGCATCTGCCAATTGGCTGGGGTCTGCAGGCTGGGATGAGTCCCGAAGGAACTGGGAGCCTGGTGCCCTGTCCGCAAGAGGCCACCGCTCACTGGGGGCAGCCATCTCTGGGCTGGCGTTGGCAGGTCTCTCCAACCACTCAGGAGCCCACCGGCAGGCAGAGATGCGAGGGTGGGGCGGGAATTTAACCGCTCTACCTACCCTTGTCGCTGGTCTTGAAGCCTCTTGGGGGTCTTTCTCCTCTGCAACTTCTTCCCGTGCAGTCTCCCACAGTATCAGCCACCCTTCCTTCCCATCCTCATCTGATCTATGTTTGCCTGCCTGTTTATTTTTTTTTCACTTTCTTCTAAAGTCTATCTTTCTTGCAGAGACACTCTGGATGGCAGTTTTTCTCGTCGGCCATCTTGCCCCTCCCCCGCTACATCTCCTCTTATTCCAAGTCTCCCACTAACTGCTCTGATGGTCATCTACTCTTTTAAAGTCACCCAGGCAAGGAAAATGACTTTCTTACTGATACTTTCATTTAGTCGCTCAGTTAGTAAAACTTTATTCAGTTTTATTTATCTCAAAATCTTGTCTGGGATGCTAAGGCTACAAATATAAATAAGTCGTACACTTTGCTCTCAAACATCTTAAGTCTTGTAGAGGTGATGAGAAAAGTATATGAATAGGTAAAATACAAGCCATCAAAGTGACTGGTATCAAAAGACAGAATATTAAAAAGAGAGACAGATTCCCTCCCCAAAGGATAAAACTAATATTTACTGAGTATCCCTTATGGAGTATGTTTTAAGTATATTATCTCTTTTATATTCTACCACCACCCTATAAGGTAGGTAGCATGTTTCCTTTTATTCTACATATAAAAAATTTATATTCAAAACAGTTGTTGGCATGGATGCAGAGAAAAAGGAATACTTACACATTGTTGGTGGGACTGCAAATTAGTATAACCTCTGTGGAAAACAGCATGAAGGTCTCTCAAAGAACTAAAAGTTGACCACCACTCAATGTAGCAACCCCACTACTTGGTATCTACCCAAAGGAAAAGAAGTCATTTTATTGCAGCACAATTCACAATTGCAAAGATGTGGAATCAATCCCAGTGCCCATCAATTTATGAGTAAATTAACAAAATGTGGTGTATGACATCATGGAGTACTATTCAAGCCATAAAAAAGAATGAATTAATGCCTTTTGCAACAATTTGGTGGAACTGGAGACCATTATCCTAAGTGAAGTATCCCAGGAATGGAAAAACAAACACCACATGTACTCACTATTAAGCTGGAGCCAACTGATGAGTACACAGGTGCACAAAGGAATGTAGAACTTAGTGGAAATCAAGAAGGAGGAAGGAGAAAGGAGGGGAGGGACAAAAACATACCTAATGGGTACAATGAACACTATTTGGGTGATGGGCACACTTATAGCCTTGACTCAAGCATTACAAAAGTAATCCATGTAACAAAAAACATTTGACCTCCTTAATACTTTGAAATTTAAAAAAAATGAATAATCAAAAAATTAACTGTTTCTACTCTGTTCTGACACCATTAATACTTTGAAAAAGACATCGACATAAACAAATGTATTAAAGTAACCACAGGCACACTTTTAAAAACATAGCAACTCTGACATTCATTGTAAACTAGAGCCAATTCCAGCAATCAAAAGAGAAAAAAATGCTTTTACATTGCTGCCTCAGAAACAAAACTGATTTAATACCTTTTGAAAGTTTTAAGCTATCTCAAAATCTCAGGTAAAAAAAAAAATCATGCATTGGTATTTTAAATGAAAGTAAGAAATAATGATTGTGTTCGTGCAAAGTGTCGAGGCTGTGATTTTCCGGTAGTTTTGCATTCCTCTGAGTAAAATGCTATCTTCATCTCACAACTGGTGGATGTAAGGATTGTGAAACAAAATTGGGCATAATCCATCAAACTCACACCCTATGCCAACTTTAACTACTCACTCTTTGGAGCACAGGAACTAGGTAAAAATTTATGGGAAAATACTTAAATCAAAACTGACTGCTACTGATGCATATCTCCCAGGGGAATTGGCTCTTTCCCCTTTGATTTAAGTTCCCACACAACACTGGGCATTTGTATTTATCTTCTCTCTCCAGCAGAACAAAGCAAAGGTTAGTAGTTTTGAGTAGCTGCTATACATCGGTACTTCCTCAAATCATCACAAGAACCATAAGACAGATGATACATTCCCATTTTAAAGATAAGAACATTGAAGCTGGGAGAGGCTACATAACCTAAGAAAGGGAGAGAGGGAGAGAGAACATATTCATAAAATGGGTCCACTGGTTTCTGGCATTATATATGAAGTTTTTGTTTTCGGGGAGGAGAGAGAATAAAGGTGCTCTAAAAATGCCTTTCCAAGTGCAATGAGTTTAAATGCATTCCTTGTTCTATTTACTATCTGCCGTAACATGATCTTTCAGGCTTCTGAATCTCAAGCCATTACCAATGGCATCTTGCCTGCCTGTAACCTTGTTGCCTGCACAGCATTCAGGAGAAACTCTGGGAAAGAGACTTCACTCACAATTTAGTGCCTAACTTGGCCCCAAGTGTGTCTCCTAGAGACATTCTTCACACCTGACTCTCCACAGGCCTCACTCTTGGCTACCCAGCTTGCTTTGCTTTCTTCCCTTTTTGCCCCCAACTCAATTTGTAGACTTGATATTTTCATGTTTTTCTCTAGCTATAAGCTTAGCTTCTGTTAATAAACATTAGAGATTCTTATCATCTAAACCCAGATATGCTATTTGAAGACAACTCCCTCTTTCTCTGACTCAGTTCCAAGAAACTCCTACCCTAGATCCTGCCACCTATTTTGGCAATGATCCAAATTTGTTCACATCAGACACATGATCAAGGAGCATACAAGTGTCATTGAGGTAAATGAACTGTGTTCAAACCTGGGTACACAATTACATGGGGTGATTTCAGGAAATATGAATACCTAGACCCCTACCCCAGATCAGTTAAATCACAATCTCCAAAGGTAATGCTCAGGTAGAAATACAGTTCACACCTTGGAACGACAGGGCACTGTTTCTGCTATGAGGACTCTCTTGAAAAGCTCCTTAAGGCTGGTGTTCTAGAGAAACCTCTCCCAACCGGTGAGCCCACGTTCTAATTTGAATTGTATCTCTGCCTCAGGCTGTTTCTCTGGCATGCCGACACAATGAATGTCAAGTTCAGTCAATGACATAGAAACTTTAGGGTGGTTGTTGTGTATCATTCAAAACAACCAGTCAGGTGACTAACTGACATTTTTCTATGTCAGTGGGCGATTTGTGGCCCACTGATGGAGATGTATGATGACCTTAGGCTCTCGGTTTCTCCCCCTGTTGGGAAGAGTGGCAGCATTTGGGGATCGCCTGTCATCTGTAGAAATAAGTGACAGGAGTCCCAAATTCTGCATTTTTTTCCCCTGAGGAGTTCTAGACTCCTCAGACCTGGGTGTCAAACTCAGGTAGGTAATGTAAATCACTAAAGGGGTTTAGGGGGGACCCTGGCTAGCTAGAGAGCTCATGCCACATCTAAAGCGAGCAGATACTACTTAGCTCTGACTGTTTATTTTCATGCAGCGATGGGAGCTTTTTGCTGCCTCTGGATTTGTTTTAGTATTTTCTGCATAGTTATACACTCAAGTCCCAGATTCTTCCATAGCAATTTCTGGTGATCACAGACCACATTACCAATTAAACAATCTGAATTCCCAAATCTACAATTCAAAGCCCTCCATCAAATGAGGAGACTCCTATTCTCTAATCTGCCTTATTTTTACTTTTCAGTTTGGATTTCTGGCTTCTTCCAATATACTTCCTTTCTGAGACTGTACATGACTTACTGGTTTCCATCTGATCCCTTGACTTGCATTAGTCTTCCCAGCCGAAATAAGCTTTCCATTCTCCTCTATCCACCAATCCGATCCTTCACCTCTTCCCTTACTTCCCTCTTGTGTCATTATCCCTCCAACTACTTATTTCTCTTGTCACTTTCCCCCAAAGCCCTTTCTTTTGCTCAAGTCTAAAGTTCCATTTCCTTTAAAAAATATCAAGCCACCACCTAAAACCAATGATCACCTCTGCCTTCTGATTTCAAAAGAAGCATCATTAACAATGTTGTGTAAAAAAAAATTGCTGAAATACAATAAAGCTCTGTAACAATCTGCCCTTTATTCAGTTATGCCCCAAATTCACCGCATCCTTCATGTATGTATGATATATAGTACATTTTTATGGGATGTGAAAGTCACCCATAATGTGTTTATTCCATCATCTCCAAACAAAAGTGACCCAGCAAAATTGTATTGTCTCTCTGCATCAACACACTACTTGTTACAATAAATTAATTAATGTAATTTAATTAAGAATTTTAAAAAGCTGTGAGCCTAAATTATCACAGATGTATCATGTTGTTTTCCTGCTTTGTGTACCTTGTACCTCTGGGAATATCTTCCCTCAACAAGATGAGTAGAAAATACTTTAAGAGAAAAAATTGTAAAATAGCACCCAAGCAAAACTAAAATCAAATTATGACACTTAGATTGCCCCGTTCTTCAAAGCATAAGTCATAATCAAAATTGCAACAAATAGTTTGTCTAGCCACTTGCTAAAGAATTACAGCCATTCGGGTTAGATGCTAAATCAAATAAAATTTAATATCCTCTGAAATCACCATAATTTCAGAGTAAATGTAAATGGAAAAACCATAAGTTATATTGATTAATTTGAGTACATCCAATTTTTTAGACGGGGGTTTTGCTTATAAAATGAGAGACTCAGGCTCAAAAGAAATTATTTTTATCTTAAAGTCATAAATTGACATCATAACATTAGGTTGTTTTTTTCAAGCAATAGAATTCTAAAAATTGGATTCTCTTTTTGAGTATAACTTTACATAACTATCAATATTTATCAGGTAAAATGCAAAATAAACATGGACATTTCCTTTTTGTCTTAAAAAAACTATTCTTGAAGTTGATAAAATGTTTCTTTTTCATTTATTTTCTGTTGGTATTTTTAAAAATCTCATATTTGCCATCAAATTCTGCCCCAGCTTACAAGCAAGATGATTGCACTTTCTTTAGGCTTTTTCGTGCTAAGCAAGAAACAAAATATATTCAATGAAAAAATGAAAGACACAAATGATTGGACAATATATTAGGGGCTGTGCAGATTTTTGGATTAGTTGTCAAAAAAATATTACCCCTATTTTCCAGTCCAGTAGATTATGGTATGCAAGCAATCATATAATATTCTTTGAAGATTTTGAATGACTTTTAGAGACTCTCCATGGTACGTAAGATAAGTCTTCTCATCTCAGAGAGGAAAAGCATTATGAACCCAGAATATTGAAACAAGTCATTGGAAGAACTGAGTTTATCTGTTTTGCTACAAGACACCTAAGCACATCTGGTGTATAAAGTTTTTACCCAAATACTTTGTGCTTCAGATTATTTTGGAGGCTTCTAAGTAATTATGTTTCAATAATACTCAAAAAAGGGGCAAATTAGGCATTCTAGGGTAAGCAGGGAACAAGGGGACCGTGGCAGAGTGAAAAGCAGGGTTTGGGTGTGTTAAGGAAAGTCAGTGCAACACCTCAGAATGGACTGAAGCTGAGGCTTCTGGGTCTCACATCGCAAGCAGTTGGGGGTGAAAAAGATTCCCTACTTTAACACCTGGGTTTACATGTTTGAGCACAATCAAGAGATTATGTAGCAATATTTCGGGGAGGTTGACTTCCAACCACCTGACTCAGAATCACCTGTACCGCTTGTCACACAGGAGATCTGGGTTTCCACCCCAGATCTATGTAATCAGAATGGCTATGTCCATTTTTAAAGCTCCCCTGGGGATTTCTAGACACACCAAACTTTGAAAACCATTACAAGTTATTCACAAAGATGAAATTATAAGGTTCAGCATTTGGGAAACGAGGTTTGACTCTCAGCTCTCTGAGATAAAAATGGGAACAATAATAGCATCTCCTTTACAAGACCATTACGAGGATTAACTTAAATGAGACAATTAATGTATGTGAGGCATGAAGAGTAGGTTCTCCATAAACTGTATTGTTAATATTCTATATTAAGTTTCTCAGCACAAACACACACTCACAGACAGGCAGCTCTTCGTGCCTAATGGGGATGAGAACCAGAATTCTGAGGGAGGCTTTGAGGCACCTGAGCTTTCCACCTGCTGCTGCAGGTAATGAAACATCCCCACAGCAGCACGATTCAATTTCCTTTTTGCAAACCAGGGTTCAATTTGACATGAATCAGGACACCAGTACATTTACATTTGTACCCAAAGTGATGGACTTCTGTGCTTCCGTGAATTAGGAATCAAGGCTGATTTACATAATGTTTAGAAAGCTCACAAACTTTGTATTTTGTCTAAAATAATTGTGATTCTCCAAGGTTTTCCCAACTGTGCCAATTTGGCTGAGGCTGCTTGCTTGGATTGCCTGCCTGCATCCAGATTTCTCAGTCTAATCTTTGGCAAGATCCTACTAACTCCAGTTTCAGGACCAAGTGACTGGCAGCAGCCCAACAGCCCAAGTGTGCACTCCTGCCAAATCCACACTGGCCAGGAAAAGCCTTCAAGAATGTGAAACAAAAGAGAGTCCTTTCCCTCAATGCAGAACTCAGCTGAGTTGGCCACTCTGCAGCTGGTCAAAGGGGCATCCTCACTCCTGCAGTCAGGGGAAGCCATGACTGAAAATGCCATTAGAGGCACCAGGGAGGCATAGTGGAAAACTTCCCATTATGAGCTGTAATTCAGATATAAGAAAAAGGGAGGGAAAAAATTGATTCAAATTGGTTCATGTCATATAAAAATAACATCCCAGTCATGGGTAAGTATTTTATCTGCCTTGGTCATATATTCAGGGATTATGTAGATGGCAGAAGGTGAAGTGTGAACTCTTAATTATCTGAATAATTGATCACTACTTACAGTCCAGCTAACCAGGTTCACTTTAAGTCCTAAATTATCTTTCTGTGCAACTTACCTTGATCAATAGACCATAAAATTGCCAAGTTCCCACTTCACTTTATAATCTACGCTAATAAATATAACCTGCTAATAAATATAACAGTGGCAGCACAGCCAGTAAACTTCACAATTCTGAACATAATTATTTTATATTGCCACTTTCAAGCATTAGAATACTAAAGACATAGTCGTTTAATCGTAGGAATTTTATATATATAAATATATATACAGATACACACACGCGCGCACGCACACACACACACACACACACACACATATATTAGGGAATCACCTTGATCCAGCTACTCACAATATATTTGGGAAAAGCAAAAATCAGAACAAGCATCACCAAACCTGAGACTCAGCTATAATTAAAATACACAAGTTATTCTTTGCTCTTCTTTCAAAATTCATGAGCTCCATAATCATAAACAGGGAAAAATGTTATCATTTCTTTCTGTTTCATCACAACTCAACTAATTTGGCAATTTATTAACAGATTCTCTCCAAAGGTTTTGTTCCCGGCTATTTTCAACATTTGTCCTGAAAGGTAACATTCGATCTGTCAGCCCCAATAGTCTCAGATTTGACAAATTAGGTTATCTTGTTACAGGCTTAATAACATTTTCTCCTGCATCTATTCTAAGACTCCTGGTAATACAGAAAAATGTCTTCTGAAACCCAACAAGGAAATGAAGTCAATATAAATAAGTGGTATTTCATGCATACAGTGAATTAGATACACAAAGTATGTGCAAGTATTAGAGGGAAGATGTGATATTTTAAAATGCATGCAGTTTAATTAAATGAGCAGAGCTGTAGAAGTCAGCAATGTTTGATTCACATCTTTGGGATTCAGGGTATAAGATGCCCTTTGCCCTGTGTAATCAGAAAAGCAATTGTGCCAAGCCAGACAGGCCATATTAAAGTGCTGTTGAAAACACCTGAAGCTAATTATCCTAGGGGGCACCAACAGAACTAGTTACAAGATGCAAAATTTAGTCAATTTTTTTGTTTTCTAAAATGCCAAGTAACTACCTGGACTCATTTTAGCATAGACTTGGCCACATGATATTATTTGTTGAACATCTGATGTGCCAAGGTAACCAAGTCACCCAGTTGCTTTGACATCATCTTAACTCAAACACAATATGCATATTTTCAATCAATTTACTTTGGATTCATTTTTATATATGAAACATGGTCAGTGTTCCATGAACACATTTTCAGAGGAAAGATTGCTATAAATATGATGTGATAATGACTGGAATGTTTCAGGGAAGGACAGGAGGAGAAAAGAAGGCAAGTGCAAACTCTCATAAAATTTAAAATAAACTGTGAACTAAGACTTGGCATTTCATCATTTTTAAACCAAAATCTAATTAGTAAGTTCTGTCCTTTAAAAGAATGTTGCAAGCTTTTCCTTAAATATTCAATTCAAGCTTTGAAAGAGTAATGCTTAAGACTTTTGCTGTAACAATAAATTCAGCTTCCAAAATTTGAAAAAAGAACAATATGGGGGTAAGAACAACATAATAGGTAGGTAGGTAAATAGATAGATAGATGGATGATAGATAAATTTGAGAAGTCTCAATTTTAAAATGTCAGCTTCGATTCTGGTTCTCCATTAATTGCTTATAATTTAAGCCTCCTCTTCTTCAAAAATGGATTTCAGACTCTTACAATAAAAGAAAACTACAATATAGAAAGAAATGTTTTTAAGCAATGAAGAAGAAAATATATTAACCTGTTAAAATCATTTCCATGATTGAACTTTAAAATTTAATCTTGAATTTCTTGGAAGCAAAGCAAAAGAAAAAAAAAATCCAGTAAACTATATACTTCTATTTATTATAATGAAAAAAGAATTAATTCTTTCAGAGATAAAGCTTTTCCCTCAAACCAAATTTGGGAGTGATTTATTATATTAACCCCTATGTAAGGCACAATCAAAAGTTAATAGATAAAATTTCAATGATGATTTTACAAAGGATTAAGAAATGAATATTCTTTATATTACCACTACTTATATTAAGGCTCAATAAAACAGAGGACATAACAATTAAACCTAACTCTGCAGGTTTATGGTCACCTAATATACTAAGCCAAACCAAGACTTGGGTGTTAGAAATACGTATGTTCAAAGTCTGTCTTCCTTAATTGCTAATCGAATGGTCTTATGCAAATATTCCTAGCTTATCAGAGCCCATTTCACCATTTGCAAAAGGAGATGATAACATCTACAATGTGAATATAATGCTTGATTTGATGATTAAATGAAATAAATCATATAAAACATCTAACCTTTTGCCTGATAGAAAATAAAAACTTCATATAAACTCTGGTAAGGCTTGACGAAGAATAAAATTTGGCCTAAGTGAAGTATCGCAAGAATAGAAAAACAAACACCACATGTACTCACTATTAAATTGGAACTAACCAATCAGCCCTTATGTGCACAGATGGAAGTAAAAATCAACAGAAATCATGCAGGTGGGAGGGGGAAGAGGGGAGGGGATGGGTGAAATCATACCTAACAGGTACAACGCACACTATCTGAGTGATGGGCACACTTACAACTTTGACTCAAGCACTCCGTGTAACTAAAACATTTATACTCCCATAATATTCTAAAATAAAAAAAATAAAGAAAATTTTATAAAAGAATAAAATTTGGAATACATTAAGAGGCAGAAAGATAGAAGGTCAATTTGACTCTTCTTCTTGAATATCATTTCTCTCAGTTAGAAGCTATAAAATTGTCAGTTCAGTTTAAACTTTGGAAATGCCCAGAGCATCAATATTTTGTTTAGCTAGTTGATGGCAAAATATTTGAGCCGTTGATTGTCTAATAAATATGTATGTTCAGATATTTTGGTTTAAGTTCAGAGCAACAAACACCTTAGGCCTTTAACCTGCAAAAAAATAAAATTTTCTTGCAAGTCTAATTTGGTTTTCTGTAATTATGTCAAAGCTGTACCTAATAACACACACACCCTTACTTCCATTGTATGACACTCCCCGCCCTTGGGGAGTCCTCATAGAATGGTAAGAAGGCCTTGTCTAAGTGTTCAACATAGACTTTGGGTATTCTTAACATCATCCCAATTCCTGAGAATGAAAACAGCACAAAAGCTCAGTTCTGTGAGCATGGGCTACAGAAGAAGACAGGTTGGTATAGATGACTGGGCAAGGAGAAGTTAATGCAAGGAAGGGACGATATGTTTTGTTAATTCCAGAGTCAATACCCACTGACAGCGTAAGGGTAAACGAGGCACAGGCCTTTTATGCTAAAAAAAAAAATGCTCTTTAATTTCAAAAATATAAAATTCAATGGAAAAAGCTAGACAGTAAAATAGTCTCAGTTGTCTACAGATAAACAGTTTAGAGCAAGCAGGGTATAGTGAAAAGAATATGAACTATAGAAAAACAAAAACTCGTTTTCCATTGGAGCGTGTTTAGGGAAATACTGCTCTAAGGTGAGAGAAGCATGTGTCATGTAGAAGTAGAACTATGGCCTATGAAAGTTATCAGATGTTCAAACGTAAAACATACGACTATATAATTATAATAGTCAAGGATCAAGGAGGAAGGTAGCAAATGCATTTTAGATAGCAGACTAACTTTCTGCATCAATTTTACCTCAACAGAGAACAATATTCTTATGATTTTAACCTACTATCCAGACTAAGTTGCCCAGACTGGGGCCAAATCCTCCTTTACCAGTTGACGGTGTCCTAGCTGTTGGCAAATCCACCCCAAACTTATAAAGCAAGTTCTCCTGAGAGATACATCAAACTAACCTTACTAATGCAACAGAATCATGTAGAGATAAAAAAGGACATTAAAAATATAAACTGGGAAAGGGCCTAGTCTAGGACAGCAGTTCTCAAAGGGTGGTCCCTGAGAACCTGCACAGAAATGTGGATTCTCGAGTCTTACTCCCGATCTACTGAGTCCCAGAAACTGGGAGTGGAGCCCTGTCATCTGTGTTGTAAGGAGCCTTACAGGGATCTTGATTCATACAAAAGTTTAAAAATTCTTGTCAGAAGCTCAGATTCTGTGTTTACTTCTTACAGATTTGTGATCTTGGACAAATCACTTAATTTTTCTGGATTTAGCCTCTTCATCTGCAAGACAGTGATGATAACACCTTCCCAACCTTTTTCATAGGTTTAATTAGGGACAAGAAACTCAAACCAACAAAATGGTATTGAATTATAAAGAATTGTAAAATCTTACAAGGTAAGAATTTTTTTAAAGAAAACTATTTCTGGACAGTCGAACCTTTTTAATTTTTAAAAAGGTATACATATATTCTAAACCAATCACAAGAATTAATCAATAAAAGGTAATAGAAGACACAGTTACATAAACCCCAAAATGCCCCTAATTCTATTTTTAGTAAAACAAGTAAACACAGATATAAGATCCCTGCTCTTAAGTCTTCGTTAGAGTGTAGGGAGAGTGGATTTGGCAACATTTTAAGAAGTAGGAATCAGCTATCAAAACGGATCAACAGAAAAAGATGCCTACATAAGAACCTTGAGTAAAAGAGACAGGCTGAGGATGAAGGCAGCATCCTCTCTCTTTATAGCCCCGTTATGGTAAAGTAAATATCACTAAGTGTTAGTAAGAGTTAACTCCTGGCATCAGGGGTCTTCCCAGAAAGAGTTTAGTTTTAGGCTTTTGTTTGTTTGTTTGTTTGTTTGTTTTAACCTGCAACCTATCAGCCTCTTAGGGATTTTTATAACAAATTTTCCATGTCTAGGAAACAATTTCTATAGCCTCTGTGAACACATGATGAGTAGGGTTAATTGGAGAAAATAATCACTGAAAACATAGGTTCAGAGATTCTCAATGCCCATTTGATGAAAAGTAGTTGAAAAGAATTAATGCCAATTTTGTCTTTATGTCTTCATCTAGTCCTTTGTTCCTTTCCTTTAATCCCAAGATATTTCTCTGAAGCATCAGACCTGGGAAAGAAATTGGCATAGCCTCTCAATGCAAAAGAACAAACCTGTCAGTCTTCTAAGGTAGAACAGCCCTAAAATATCCCCCAAGCCCGCAAGCTGCCTGCAAGTGTGACTGCCAAGAGAATTGCCCCATTGGCATTCACATCCAGTGACCTACCAGCAAGAACACGGTGACAGAAGCTTGCCGGCCTGCCTATAGCTAAAGAGGTGGTTTCCATCCATGGCATCTGCTGCATTGTTAAGCAAAAGCATATGGAGAGGCATGTTTAGAAGGACTGGGGTTATTTATATTCACAATGGAATGTCCCTATATTGGGGTCTTAACATAGCATAGGAAATCCTCGTGTGATGCTATGCCTAAAGTCCCATTTGTTCACATAGATGAGTGAAGAGTCATTTTTACTGAAAAAGTTATGCTCAAATTCAGAACACCGTGATAAATTGGATTCATGAAAAAAAGTCTAAGCTATTTTGTGACAGCAGCACTTTCCACGTGTTTTATGTTAATATCTCATGCTGGCAAAGTACATTGTCCTATATTTTATATGATTTTTAAAAAGAAAAGTGCCCACTTTCTCTATAAGCTTTATAAAAAAGGCCTCTTTAGACCCTTCTCCCTATGAAATTGGGTCAATGCAGGAGAATGAAATATTATAAGCACTTTAAGAGGAAAGGGAGCATAGCTATACAAATTAATGTCATGGTCATTTTATTATATCTAGTGTTGGTTACAGTAAATGCACAGACTTGCAATAAATATATCAGAAAGAAAGACACCTGCGTCTTACCTGAAACGTTATTATAGGTGTGTTTATAATGTGTTTTTCCAATAATTGGAAAAGATATTGATACTTGCTGTGATTGACTTGTTTTCTTTTCATGAGTGGTAATGAGCGTGTGTTATTGACAAGAAGCACGTAGTACTGAACTTTATTTGTACCATCCATGCTTGCCATCACCACAAGTACTTTGAGCAGCAAAAGGTAAAGAGAAAGTGATTGGGGGATACTCCTTCACTTGGTTCTTTTATTGTGGAAGTGGGACTCGGACTATACCGAGAGTTCCAAAGAGCGGCTTTCTTCGTGGATAGCTTATTACCTCATTTTCTCTGCCTTAGAAGTTTTAGGTTTATCTGAGAGGTGAGTAAAACAGGAATAAAATATTCAAACAGAAATTCCCCAAAGACAGAGTGTACTTTTCCACCACTCTGCCTTTGCCATGTTCTTAATTGTTTCCATTAGAGATGACCTTCTCCAATTTCTTCTACTCATTGAAATCACCCTCATCCTTTAAGGCCATTTCTCTTTGGAACTGTAATCTATTTTATATGATAGTTATATGTATACAGAACTATCTCCTCTAATCAGATCATAAACCCCCAAAGGACAGGAACGTATCTGAGTCATCTTTGGGAGTTGAATGGGTCTTGTGAGGTAACCCACAGAAAGGACGGTGGAAAGAAAACACTTTGTTTACAAGGAGGAGTGATATTCGTGTTTGCTCGACCTTTCTTGAATTATACTCCTGATGGGGTGGCTTCTGCTGATTCTGTACTGTTCCTTATACCTTTTTATTCTTTAGGATTCCTATATAAATAGGGATATAGATTCTAAAATAAATGTGTTTGGGGTGCAAATTATTTAATTGTTAACCTCCCTTTATCTAAGTCATTGTACAACAATAGTCAACATTTATTAAACACTTGGCATGTATGAGGTCCTCTCTAAGTGCTTGATATAGTCTCACTTTAGTCTCACCAAAAAGAAAAAACAAGCAGCTATGGAATGTTCACTATTATTATCTCCCTCCCTCACCCCATGAGATGAAGAAACTGAGAATAAAAAACGTAAAGCCAAGAAGTAATAGAGGTAGAATTAGAATCCAGGTCTGTCTGACTCCAAAATTCTATGTATCGAAATTAAAATAAAAAACATAGCATTGAGATGATTTCACAAAATATACTCTAATAATCAAATTCAATTTAAATATTTAGCTGAACTACTTATAATCTGCCAGATGATATAAGAAGTGAATATTTATCTTAAAAAAGAGGGAAATAAGAAGTATTATGGGAAACAATGGGATTATTTTTGAATGTGTAGATCAAAGAAGACTTCTTCAAAGAGGTGGAGATTATAAAGGGCAAACAATAGATAAACTATGGCACTTTGGAACTGGGAAATGGGGCATTCCAGGGAATTGGGACATACGGGCACACAGATGGAACACTGCGAAATGTGTATTTTTGAAAGTCCTTGGTTCTGTTTGCAGAAGTTTAGGGACTCAGAGGGATAGGTTGGTCTTGAATTATATTCCATAGGTAATACAGAGTCACCAAGGTCAAGCTGTGCATTCAAATAAATTGATGTGCTTTAAAACAAAATAAATTGATTTGACAGTTGTGTTAAACTGGGTTAACACAGGAAGTAGCTGAAGGCAAGGAAATCATTAAATCCAACTCTCTAGGTAAAAGTAATGAGAGTCTGGCTTGCAGTGGGGGACTACACCTTGCAGAAATGAATACTATAGGTCAAGGTACCTAGGAACAGAGTCAATTCAAAGATAATAGCATGATTCTGACCTGAGTAACTGACAAATGAAATATTTGGTTTCAGAAGAAAATATTGCATTTATATGATATCTGTTGAATTTAGCCTACCAACCAAACACTCAGGATTCTCTGGCCCCTTGTTGGGGCTGAATCATTAGTAAGCAGTCAGGTGACTTGAGAAAGAGGAATCTGAAAATGATCTGGGGAGAGATGATCATTGAAATCCAGGGAATGATTAAATGATTATTAATACCAACACACCTTTCCTTTCCTCATCTTATTTCTGTATTATTATGTGTGTTCTAAATTTCCATATTATTACAGTGTTCTAAAAACTAAGGTGAGGTCTTTTTTACAAGCTTTACCTAATTTTAACCAGAAAAGAAGGAAATATATAGTCCATGTTCGAATAATATAACACAAACACATTTTATATTTCTGATATTTTTAGAAAATAAGGAAGAACTTAGCCCTGTGAACTTCAAATTTCATGAAAACATATTGAAAATCATATCTTGAGGCAATAGGAGAAAGCATGTTAATTGGTAATTTACAGAATTCCCAGTGTCAAAGCACAAGTGAGAAATGCTAGAGAAATGACGTGCCCTTCCATGTTAACGACCTTCAATCCTTTGAGCATAGTGTCTAATGAGTAGATCAGGGTGAAACAGTGGACAGCCGGATATCAGAGGAGCATGTGATGCAACTGCATGACACATGGATTGATTTACAAGATCAAAAACATAGCTTAGGGGAAGAACTCTTGGAATGGATTACAGATTGGCTTCGAGACAGGAAACCAGTGTCAGCTAGAGAGGGGACTTGGAACAGGTAGCTAACAAGCAGGGACCAATCATTTGGTTTTCCAATGCAAGTGCATGAGAATTGTATGCAGGAATTTTGCAAAATTTAAGCTTTATTTGTAGAAATTGAACTGAAGTAGTAACTGTTGCTAGGTGGAAGAAATATTTAGAATTATTCAGCTAGGAATAGGAATCTCAAAGGAGGCTCCATAGCAGCCCCGTAGCTGTTTGCCCTAGTATCCTGTGAGACAAATTCAGTAATTCAGAACAAGTATTTAGAAGAGTTTACAGTACTTTGACAGAGTAACTTTATGTCTATTGAACTTTAAAATTTTAAACATTGTGCTTTTATTTTGTGTGTCTTTTTATTTCTTTTCTATTAATTTGATTTTATAGTATTTTGTAAAGAAAAAAAATGGTCTGTGATGGTTTGTGAGTTGCACACACAAAAAAGTATTGGTCACTTACCACACAGAGTTTGAGAAACACTGGCCTCAAAATACATCCTTTGGTTAGTTATTGGGTTTGGGGCACTTGGTCTGGATTGGGATAACAGGATTGAGAATTTAGAGCAAGATATTTTTCAAGAAAATTCTCATGGACAGCAAAAAACAAGAACAAGGTATTTTGAGAATCTTATGAATGAGTGATTCTGATTCAGTAGGTCTTGGGCGGGGCCGAGGCACCTAATTTTTAAAGCTCTTCAGGTGACTTTTATGATCATAAAGGTTTGGAAACACATCACAAGAAGCAAAATGAAAAAAAGAGAGTGAAGAAACAGAAGGGAAGGAGAAATGGGAAAATGATGGGACAAGCCTATAAAAATTAAAGCAAGAATGGGAAGGAATGAAAGGAATGTAAGGAAATATACAGGTGCTCCTAGACTTATAATGGGGTTATGTCCCAAGAAACCCATCATAAATTGAACATGTTGCTTAGTCAAAAATGCATTGAATACACCTAACCTACCTGAATGTCATAGCTCAGCCTAGTTTACGTTAAATGTGCTCAGAGAACTTACATTAGCCTACAGTTGGGCAAAACCTTCTGGCAACACAGTACACTGGAGAGTATCGTTGTTAGCCCTCGTGATCGAATGGCTGACTGGGAGCTGTGGCTCGTTCCCGAGGCCCAGCATGGAGAGAGAGTATCCTACCACATATTGTTAGCCCAGGACAAGATCAAAACTCGCAGTATGATTTCTCCTGAATGCATACTATTTTCACACCATTGCAAAGTCAAAAAATCAGAACCATTGTTAAGTTGGGTCTGTCTATAAATGTATATGATGGTTCTTTCATTAGACTCATGAGAAAACATCTCAAAATTCTAAATCACACAATTGAGGGCATCTTATAAAAAACATGTCCCAACAATAGGGGCAGGGGCTTGTAGTGTCTGCCATCGGGCTGGCAAAAGTGGGAGTCCGGTGGAACTTCCAAGTGAGTTGCCTCCTGCAGCCCTTCCTGGGACCTGAGAACACTGGCTCCCTGCTCAAGTCTCACCCTCACCCTCAAGCTCCTGTGCAGTGTCACCGCCTACCTAGCACCTCCTCCTTCCTTTCTTCTTCTTCCCCTCTCACGCCCCCTTTCTCCCTGTTTCTCTTTTCCTTTTCCTCTTTCTCAGAAGATTTGATAACACAGTGAACTCTTCCTCCAATGCCATCCCTCAGTGCATCACCTGCTCATTCCTGTTTTCTCCTTTCCCGTCCTTGCCAATCACAGCAAGACTGAACTTCTGACTCTTGTGAAGACCCGGGTTTGGTGCTACAGAATACTTAGATCTACTCTTTTGTGTCCATAAATCCCCAGTTGCCCTTTGCTTTAGCAGTATAGATAGGTTTTTCTCTTTAGCTTCTACCAGCTGAGGCCTTTCCCTTCTTACTCTCTCATGGTCACCTGACCTGCCGCACACATTTGCCCTTCTATCTTGCTGCATCCAAATCAATGTTCAGTCCCATTGTTTTGCTTTATTCCAAGGTTGAGGCCACAAGTCTTGAAGATCATATCTTGAAACTGCTCTGATGTGTAGGCACTCATACTGTGCAAATATAAACCCACAGCATCTGTATTTCTCCCTGCTTGGCTATCTATTGCTGGGTTACAAATTACCACAAATTTTAGCAGCTTAAAACAACAAATATGCCTTATCTCACCCAGTTTCTGTGGGTCAGGTATCTGAAAGCATCTTAGCTGGATGGTTCTGGCTCAGGGGCTCTCATGAGGTTGTAGTCAAGATGGCAGCTGGGGCTGGAGTCACCTGAGGGCTTGGCTGGGGCTAAGGGCTCTATATGCAAGATGGCTCAGCTGCTTGACTGTTGGTTGGAGCCTCAGTTTATTGCAGGTTGTTGGCAGTAGGCCTTGATACCTCCCTACATAAATCTCTCACAGGGATGGTTAAGTGTCCTCACCACTCGGCAGCCAGCTTCCCTTAGAACAGAAGATCCAAGAAAAAAAGCAAGGAGGAAGCCCCAAAGCTTTCTATGACCTAGTATCGGAAGTTGTACTCCATCACTTCCACTTTATTTAATTTATTATATGTGAGCACTAAATCCAGTCTCACTCAAGGGGAGAGAAATTAGGCTCTCCCACTTGAAGGGAAGAATAGCAATAATAAAAACCAAGTGGCATTTCAGTATGCTGGACTCTTTCATATCATTCTACTCTATATCCAGGTCCCTGCCTAACTGCCTAATCCAGTTGCAGTCTTCTTTCTAAATCTCTTGGTCGAAATTCATTCAGTTCATATGCAACTCTGGGATCAAAATCTCATTCATTTCTGAATAATTTAATATCTTTTCTTTTATGATCTCTTTATCTGTGATTTGCAATAGTTCCCCGTTATCTGTGGTTTCACTTTCCACGGTTTCAGTTCTCCATGATCAACCACAATCTGAAAATATTAAATGTAAAATTTCAGAAGTAAACAATTCATAAGTTTCAATTGTGTGCTATCCTGAGTACCATGACGAAATTTCACACCCTTCTACTTTATCTCACTTGGAATGTGAATCATCCCTTTTTCCAGAGGATCCACACTGTATATGCTACCTGCCTGTTAGTCAATTAGCAGCCATCTTGGTTGTCAAAAACTGATCAAAAAACAGTGTATGTAGGGTTTGCTACTATCTGCAGTTTCCAGCATCCATTGGAGGTCTTGGAATGTATCTTCTGTGGGGGGGGGGGGAGCGGGTGGCAGTGACTGTAATTCCTCTTCGATAATTCTATATCAACTTGACCAAAATAATTTCAGTGCTTCTCGCTTACTAAGAAACCACGACATAATGCCCGTCCCAGTTTTCTCACTAGCTCACAAATGCCTTTTGAATCAAGCATAGGCAATTACTTCTCAGAATCAAGTCTCTCCTCTAAACTAAACCTCCTATTTCCCTTTTGTCTCTCATACCAACAAAAAAAATGCTTGCCTCCACTTCTTTAAGTCTTAGCAGAAGCCATGATCAAACAAACCGAAGTTCACACAAAACAGGAGTAGCACAGGAAGTACTGTTTTAGGTCCCAGGGACTCTCTTCTGACCGGACACTGAATGAAAGGAGGGCCATATCTGTTCTGTTAACTGATGTATGGCCAGTATCTAAAAAAATACGTGGCACATAGGGGCTCATAAACAATATTTACTAACCATAGCACAAATAAAATAAGTGAGTAGATAAGTGAGCTGAATGAAACATCATCTGTAGGTGCACCCTAAAAGATTGTCACAGACAAGTTTGATGCCTTCATTCCCCCACATTTCCCAGGCCTGCAACCTGTCTCTCTTATCTCCTCTTAAGGCCAATATCTGTTTATTCATTTTCATGTACTCATTAATTCATTATTCACTCACTTTACAGCAGGTACATGCAAATGACTGAGGACCCATTTTATTCCCAATTGAAAAATAAATTCTCATAATTTTAACTGTGGCACCCAATAGAAAAACAACTTCAATATTCCTGAAAATGTTGGTTTTGTGTGAAAAAGCATAGGAAGTCTGAAAACCAATCACATCATTGATATTCATGTCACAGACCCACTCAGCAACATAAACCAAAGTAGAGCCCCTGTACCTTTGTATTTCTATCCCAAAAAAATGAGTTTAATTCATTTGCTCAACAAAGATTTATTGTGTCTTTTCTGTGGCTATCTAAGAATTAGCAAAATAGATATGGTTACTGTCCTCTCAGGAAACTCAGTTTAATTTTGTAGCAAGTCACACAAACAAATATATATATATACTTACAACTTATTTCCCAACCAAATTAAAATTTAGGAATTAAGGATAAAAATAAAATATGATCCAATGAAATTGACATCTTAAGATGGAACATACTGACATAAAGTTAAGACTCACTGCCTCATGGGCACATATTATAAAATCACTCAATGCACATTGGAGGGTGATAGCATATGCTGACAGTGCTCTTTGTGTTAGAGTTTCTCACCTGTTTTAATCTACTGAAAACTAGTTCCATACAACTTGCTTCATTCTAAAATGGTAGGATGTTTGAAATAATATCTTCTACATGACCAAATATTATCTGGAATAATTAGAAATTAAAAGTTAATTATTCTGCAACCACAAAAGGAGTTAATAGGATTCAAATCTTGGTCATTTTAGAGGGGAACTGTCAAATCTCACCCGGAAATCAGAACAGGCGCCAGCAGGACTTAAATGTTACTCTCAAAATGGGTGATTTGAGTGAAGTTTAATAAAGGAGTTAGTTACAAGTGACATACCACATGTTCTTGCTTATAAGTAGGAGCTGAATGATGGGTATATATGGACATAAAGTGGTATAACAGACACTGGAAACTAAGAAAAGAGGGGGTGGGAGGGGGTGAGGAGTCAAAAATTACCTACTGGGTACAATGTACACTATTCTGGTGATGGGTACACTAAAAGTCCTGACTTTACCACTATACAACCCATCCATGTAACAAAAAACACTTGTATCCTCCAGATATGGTGAAATAATAATAATAATAACAAAGGAGTTAGTTACAAGTGGGGTGGGGAGGGCATAAGCACACATGAAGGAGAATGCAATGTCCCAGAGTGTGGTGGGTGTCATCGCTGCTCAGTCTTGCAGGGGCAAGGAGAGAACGTGCAGGTAGAGAGGGCGGTGTGGGGAGGGCCGTCTGATAGGCTGTGACCTCTGGTTTATGGAAGCAGCCAGTACCTGGCAAACTCACAGAACCAGGAAAGTAAGTTCCCCACCTTTCCTGTCCTCCCTCAGAATGCATGCTAGTGCTCCCACGTGTAGACACAGCAAGAAACCAGAAGGGAAGGGCAAGAACAAAATCCATTCCAGTTAGTCTTGTTAAGCACAGAGGTGAAAGGAGAAGTGTGGAGAGCTGATCCGGAGAAGCAAGGAAAGGTAACCTGCAAAGGCAATGACCTTCGCTCCTCAACATTCGCTTCGATCCTTTGTTCAGAGAAGAAGTTGGTCTCCCCAACAAAGCTTATTAGCTACTTATCCAGACCTCATTCCTACCTGAAACCTAAACTATGAACCATCCTAAGTTCTTTTTTCCATGGAAGGTAGTGGAGGGGGAAGTAAAGGAAGGGAGAAAGAAACAACTGACCTAAAAAGGAGTTGCTACAGTCCCTGCTTCTACAGCTAGTCACAAGGTCTATGTTAGTAATCAAGGCTGCCACTATCCATTCTCTAATCCCCTTATCCATGCCAGCACTTCAATTAGATGGTGTTCTTTAGATATGAGATAACAGAAATTATCATTACTGGGAAAGATGAGTCCTTGGCGATCTTCATCGTCTGTTTGTTGAGTTTCCACAGCTTTGCATTGATCAGGACTGTCAAGGAAGACAATGCTAAGAGATACTCTAGAGAGTCCTCTGGGTTCCAAATACAGTTCTCTTTGCCCTCATGAATAGTGACTTATTTCTCTGTCTACTGATTCAGGGGCATGAAGAACCAGGAGGCAGACATGGCTTCCTCCACATAAGAACATGGCCATAGTTTTGGATAATGGGCATGAGACTAGTTACATTTCTGTAACCAGTCAATGGTCATTGCCCTGTCATGGGCAATGTTAGGTGGGATACCATGATAAGGCAAAAGCATAAGTCGGCAAATGGTAATGCTAGCTGAAGTTCTCCAGGCAGGACAGGCGAAACTGTTCCTGAAATTTCAGATCATTCCTATGAAAACAAAGCACTGTTTTAGCCATGAGGGAAGAGATCAAATGTAATCAGCTGGCTGCCAGGTAGACAGATGAATCCTCCAGGAATTTTTTCCATGTCAGGGCTCAACTTTAGGCTCTCTTGGCAGGCAGGCACTCAACAGTGGCAGTCACAACATGAGCTTTGATAAAAGTGTGTTGTTGAGTGTATAGGGCTTATTTTCTGATTGAGATGTCATCTTATACGATTGAAGAGATTCAAAGAAAAAGGTATCGAACTGCCTACAAAGACTTGCTTAACTTAAGGGCTTTGAGGAAAATCTATTAATAACTTGCCTTCTAAAATACGATACCCAGACACCTTAAAGTTTTCCAAGAAAGGGGATGATGGATTCCTCATTCAAGGAAAGGCAGTAGACAGGAAGATGTATGAAGGCTCGGCAGGCCCTTCTCCACTTGCAGGACCTCTTTCTTTTGCAGATTTTGGAGGTTATGGGTTTTTACTAAAAGAAAGGGTGAGTAGAAGATATTACATATTGGATTAGTCACAATCTCCCTATCCTCCCTTCCAGTATTGTTTTTTTGTTGTTGTTGTTTTTTGTTTGTTCGTTTGTTTGTTTTTTATATATGTATATTTTTATTTCAGCATATTATGGGGGTACAGATGTTTAGGTTATGTATGTTGCCCTTACTCCCCCTCTCCAGCATTGCTTTTCTGCTACAGATATTTCCCTATTCATGTTGTGGTCCACAGAGCAGGAGTATTGGCAACACCCGTGATCTTGTCAACAATGCCCCCCAAGAATCAGAACCTGCATTTTTAACAAGATCCCCAGGTGATTTAGATACACATTAAATTTTGAGAGGTGCAGCTCTAGACTCCTTTTCCCAGTACCGTTTGTCATAGACTTCCTCATGTGACCTATGTTCTGCCAAGCAGATACACCTGCATGTGTGCAAGACTTAGAGGAATAAAGTGAACAGTCTCCTATAGCAGTAGTTTTCAAACATTAGCATGTATCAGAAACACATACCATTAGGCCTCATGCCCAGAGTGTCTGGTTCCACAGGTCTGGGGTACGGTTTGAGAATTTGCATTTCTAATAAGTTACCAGGTGGTACTGATGCTGCTAGCTCAGGGACCACACTTTGAAAACTGCTGTCAAACAGCGCAGTGGCAGGGGTGTTCGGTTCTTATGAGGCCAGCAGCAGTGGCAGCACTTGCCCAACGCAGCATCCTCCTGATCGTGGCAGAAGCACTGGGGTTCCGAGGCCAATGGCAGCAGCAGCTTCCTTAGTGAGCCAGTTTTCAGTGTGGTTCCGGGCATTGTTCCCAGAAGCTCAGCCTAGAGTCTGTACTTTTAACTTTCCCAATAATTCTGTGAACTATCATAAATCCCTTTCCAAGTAAACTTGTTAGGTCAGATTCTGTTGCCTGCAACTAAGAACCTTGGCCAACACTGGTCTAACACACGTTTAACAAAGGAGCTTTGGAGACTATTTTTATAGTTCAGCCCACTTCACCTGGAAAGGTCAACAAATAGAAGAGACAAGGCTTAGTAAGAGCCCTAGTAAAACATAAAGAGTGTATAAAAATAGTGTCTCCTGGGTCATATGTTTTATTTAGGAACCTAATCACAGTAGCAGGTGACTGGATGGAGCATGGTTTCATGTGAGGAAGGCTCAGGGTCTGGCATTGACAGGAAGGCCTAAACTCAACACCTGAGGTATGACTAAAACCTGCATTGTGTAAATCTGAACATGGTAATTATAAATGATCACATTTTTAGTATCTATTGAGAAGTAATCTTTATTGGGTGCCCAAACCACAGCATGAATTAGCAATGAAAGGCCTGACTTTTGATCATGCATAAACATATACCAAAAATAATCTTTCACAGTTAATGGGGCTAATTATATGTACTAACTATTCCTCCTCTTAAAAGTGGGGCTTGCTACTGAGTTATGATGGTACCATTGTCAAGGGCTGGCTCCCCAGATACCATCAGTGCAACCTGCTGATAAGGCAAAGCTGAGTTTGTTGCTTACAATGTAAGGGAGGGCACCCCCCCCCTCCCAACAATGCTTTAGCAGTGTCATGGAGAGGCAAGATGGAAATTCATGGGGAATTGGAAATTTGGTTTTAAGATGGTTCTTTCAACTTGGAGGTTGGGAGTGTGAGTGTGAGAGGGGGATGGTTAGGACTGCATAAGGATCATGAAACAGCAAGGCAAGGTTTTGGAGGTAAAGCATTCAAAGAATTTGAGGGTGCAAACTGTGGATACTTTCCATTGAAGAGTTAAAGCCACTAACCCGGGCAACAGTTTCACAGAAAAATAAAGTTATGTTAATGCAGACAGTAAGTTGTGGGGGATAATAAGTAGTCTTAGTTTTTAGTGTCTAAGCTTTGTGAGGAGGCAGGAGAGAGGATTTTGGTTCTCACACCCTACCAGAAAGTGAAATCCTCCAGGGAACCAACCTTCTACTACTAATGCCTAGTAAATACCTGGCACTCAATTAATGTTTATTGGCTGGCTGGATTGGGTGGATGGATGACTATCTGCATAGATGGATGGATGAGTGGATAGATGGATAAATTCATGATGGGTTTGTCTGAAGTCTTATAGAAGTCCTCAAGGGTCCAGACGGAATCGAGTACTACCAAATATTTTTTCATGTGGTAAAGAATTTCCTAGATATAATACAAAGCCAACAGACAGGGAGCAGTCTGGAGGTCATGGGGAGAGTATGTCGCTACAGTGTAGATTACAGAATTTCAGTTTGAAAGGGGGATGGAGCTTCTTCTGTAAAAAGAAATTTAGAGGGTTCCTAAGTGCCAGACATGCAGGCAACCAAAGACTGTAGAAGGATTATGATCTGTCTTGGTTAAAGTCAGCACAGGGCAGATGGGTAGGGAGGAGTGAATGCCCTCTCCAAAAATGCTGCATCCTCGCATATGTTTATCATTAACATCAGCCCCAGGAGAAGCTGGAGGGGAAAAGTCTTGAATCTGACTGAATTTAAATTCAAAATCACTGAGAACCCACTAAAACTGTAAGTAGCTAAATGACGTTTTCTGCTTTAGACTGAAAAAGGGGCTCAAGATTAAAATTAAGTCTAGTTATAGAAAGGTAAAGAAAGTAATATTTTTGCATCTCTGTGACTCATGGAATTTGTACGTTGCTACACAAACATATATTTTCCCTTTCCAATAAAAGGATTAGGCTCCAAAAATCGCTGTGCCAGGAGAATTCACATTTCCACAAAAAATAAGCTTTTAAGGGAAAGATAAGACTGGGCCACCAAGGTTGTGAATGAAGCTATGAAAGTTATTATTATAAATATGCTTTTTCCTTCTTGAAAAGCAAACAATGAAGATAGCAGACTAAAATCTCTTCCCAGCATTTTCAACAACACACCACTCTATTTGTTTTGCTTCGTGGCAGATAACATGCCCCTGCCCCGCTCTATACATATTGCACCCCCTTGCGGTGGGAGGTGAATGACTTGTTGACTCCAATCTCCTGGACACATGGTGACCCCAAATACATGCAGTAACTTGGTTGGAAAAAGCACTAGGCAACTTTTATTTAAGCTGCAAGGTACACCGAAAAGGTACCTTGGACACCCTCATTCTACCTGTTCACAGACCTTTGCTCTGCTCAGGACAATGTCATGACAGAACACAGGCATCTCTCCTTTCTCCAGCAGTGGGTTGCAATCCTAACTTTGCCTCAGCCACCTTAATTTCTCCCATAACTGCATTTTTAAAATTCCTCTTCTGCTCTGCCACCTGCTTTACCTCTTTTATGCTTTTTCAAATTCCCAACTCCTTCCTCCCATCTTTTTCAAATTATCTTCAACAGGTGTGCATCTAATCAAAGTAAGATTCTTCTGATTGTGGAAAAGTGTACAAAAGTAAATCCACATATGTACAATTTCATGAAAGGGAAATTGCATTTGGTAAGGGCTTTCAGTGAATGCAATTATGTGTGGAAAGCGCTACAGCAGTGCCCTGGACAAAGTGCTAGGGAAGCACTTGAAGTAACTGTTCAGCTAAATCACCAGGCAGCTGGAGTCAAGAGGAATCTGTTGTGGTAGAAACCTGTGCCAGGAGAATTCACATTTCTGAATAATAAGTCCTTAAGGAAAACATAAGATTGGGCAACCAAGGTTGTGAGTGAAACTCTGAAAGTTATAACAACTAACTTTCTGTAGAAACTGGCTCTGTGCCTATAAATCTGCTGATAAGAAAACCACAGTCAGATTAACATGTTTCATTTATTGATTCATTTATTCAACAAATACTATTAAGAGCCTAATATGTTCTTACATCTGTATCGAGTACTAGCAATACAAAGGCAAACAAATACACACTCTGACCCTGCTCTTATGATCCTTAGAGTCTAGCTTTCCCATGCAACAGCTATTGCCAATAGAAAGCAGCAGTTCTCCAGGAAGGAAAAAAAATAAAAACTTTATCATTATTCAATTTGCTCTGCATTTAAAACTAAATAGTCAAGTTTAGAATAAGATCAAATTTTTTGTTCTCATGATCATTTAACATTTTGTATTATTTCAAAACTTTTTCCTTAACACTTTTTTGTTGATATTTTAAAATCCAATCCTGAGTATATGTTCCTTTTACAGAAAGTTGGATAAGATGAGATACCATTAGACTGCATTCTTTCCTTCCAATAAAATCTAAAATCATTGTTGTCATAGGAAGGTCACAATATTCCCATTTCTGTAGGATTCATGATCTCCCACCCGTGATGTGGAGGAAACTACATTCAGTCTTCATTTGAATTGGCTCATTCATTGATTCATGGATGAATGCAGGAATTCATTACAACAAACATTTGATGAGCAATTACTGTATGCCTGACATTGAATTGAGCCATAAAAGTATGTAGGATAATAAGGCACAGGCCCTGCTAAATAACTACTGCTAATACTGCTACTACACTTAATAATAGAAATAATAATAATAATTCAATATCAATACAATAAATGAATTACTTTTGGAGAGGGATTGACAAGTCCTGCCAAACTAGCAAAGATTTTACAGAAGAAGAGAGATTTGATCTAGTCCTACATTGCATTTTTCCCTAAAATATAATTTGTCTTTAAACATCTTATAGGATGTGTAGCTCCCATAATCTGAAGTCTTGTGTTTGCTTGTTGTTAGTCTATTTAGTTCTGCATTTTCTTTTAACTAATCCCCCCAATCAGTAAGATGTTACTTAACTTGACTAGCCGGTTGTGAAACATGTTTTTAAACACCTCCAATTTTTCTTAAAGAAGGAGCAACCTTTAGGTATTATTGATTTAAGTGTTCTTATTAATGCTTTGCTGTGAATGGCTTCT
>RJWJ010021667.1:0-27638 GCA_004363605.1 Indri indri | reverse complement strand
AGGAAGGGAGGAAGGAAGGGAGGGAGGAAGGGAGGAAGGAAGGAAGGGAGGAGGGAAGGAAGGAAGGGAGGAAGGAAGGAAGGGAGGAGGGAAGGAAGGGAGGGAGGAAGGAGTATATTCATAGGACCCAGAATTCCAGAGTTTTTTAGAACTGTCCTCTTCGTCGTCCTCCCAGACGTTGCTTTCTGCCTGCGTGGTGACAGGAGTGACGAAGCCATGTTGCTGACTCCCTTCTGCTCAGGTCTCTTTGTCTCTCTCCCTGGCTTGATCTCAGAGGAAGTTTTTTTTGGAGACCAGGGCACTGGACTCAAGGTGAGGCGAGAGATCTGATGCCATTTAGTTCAGAAATAGCTGCCTGCTCGTGTTCCGGATGACTCATCGACCACAGCTGGCCTCCAGTCAGACTCCTCTGTGCAGTGGAACTAGAATACTGACCTAAATCGGATCCTTGTCAACGCCAGGAGACGACTCCCTTAGCTGGTGTTGGTTTCCAAGGGTGAAGCAAGGGGATAACGGGCTGTCAGACTCGGCCCTGAGGAGGAGGAGGAAGATGTCTGGGACTGGGAAGGACGTTGCTGCCGCTCCACTCCTCAGTTATTTCTCAGCATGAGGCTGTCTGGGACCCATGGACAAAGTCTTGTTCAATGAGGCTCAACATTGGGCAGACAGAGTCTCGGAAGTCCTGCCCTCTGAGCTCTGGTCCTCCTGTGCAACTGCATAGCCCTTGGTCTCTCTCTGAAGGCAGCCATCACCTTCCGCCTTGCCCTGGAGTTATTTGGATTTACTTCCTCTTCCTGCTTGGCTGTCAGCTGTCTAAGGCAGGGAGCTTACCCGGGAACAGGGTCTTAATAGTCACTGCTCAATGAATGAATGGATGGAAAGTCATGAGGCAGAAAGAAGCAGGACGTCGCCAGGAGTCAAGGTGTGCAGGTCATGCCAGGATCGGCTTCCTGAACCCTAGAAATAGCCTCTCAGGAACCAGAAAAGTCCTGCCCATGCTGCAAAGAAGCTCTGCACAGCAAGAAGCCCCTTGGTGTGGGCTACCTCTGGGCATCCTGCTCTTTACACAGTCCCTGCCCACAGCTGGCTTCTTTCCACTAGCTGAGGACCTGGCTCTCCTCCCCGACTCCCTGCTTTAAGCTGGCGGATCTAGGAAATAGCTGGGCCTTCTCGGTGCCTGACCTAGCTCTGCCTCTCCATTCACCATAAAAGCACCAGATGCCTCCAGGGATCGTGGAGACTGTGCAATGTTGTTCATGTAGGAGTGGTAGAGTGGCTTCACAGAGTGTCACACTCCCCACTGCCCTGGCTCACCGCCATCTTGGGCAAACAGAGATTCTTGGGGAGTGTCTTCTGCTACCTGCTACCAGATGAGGGGGAGACCCCTGGATTTCTGGGTCCTCAAACCGTTCTCCTTGCTTAACTTGCTTTCCTGAAGACTTGGTCCTGGTTTGCTTTGCCCCTCGGAGAGCTTTCTTCTGGACGTTGGTGCACTCTTCTTTCCATCCTAAAGAAAAATTTGCTTACAGTACTGGGTTTGAATCTTGGCCAAGTTTCTACCTTTGGAAGCCCTCAAGTCCTGTCCCAGGCTTCTGGCTGTTTTCTGCCCCTCAGATGGGCTTCAGAGAAAGGTCGGAGCCCTAGTGGAGTCCTGCAAGCTCAGATTCTTGGAGTAGAAGGGGGTCCAAGTAGGACTCTCACATTCCTGGGGCTAGCTGTCCTCTAGCATTCTCTGTCTCGCACTGAAAGGCTTTTATTAAGCGACTTTTCTGTTCCAAGTGCTGTGCTTCTGCTCAGTGACAATGAAGGTGAGTTCTGACCAGTGATACTCCCCGAAGGTGGGACATGCTGAGACCATCACCGCAGTGTGCAGCTGACACAAGTCCACTGCAACTCTCTGTGAATTCACCGGTTAGGAGTAAAAATTTTGCACGTCACGAATTGCCAAATGACCTTATTGGCCAAAAAAATATAATATGCTCCAAAGAAATAATTGTGTCTTCCCACGAATAAGCATTGAGGATTGCTATCCTTCTCCCGTGTGTTTCGCATGATGTCTGCTGACCTACGTTGGGCATTGGTGCCAATAAGAAATCGCACTGGTCATCAGGCGAGCTGGTGCAGGACAAAGGGAGAAAGATGTTCCACAATTTAATCAGGTTTGAGTGACACACCTCTTTTTTTGTAAAAGCAAGCAAACCAAAACCCTGCTTAAGGCAAAAGCCGTTCTTTGCTGTGAGGCTGGAAAAGAAGTTCTCACCAATGTTGGACAAAAGCAAAAAGAGGTCGGAGGTGTGGAGGTACGTCCTGCTGCCGATTGAGCCGCTGTGAGTCATGCCTTTCCCCAAAGCTGGGTTTGTCAGTGTGGGGCAAAAGGTCAATGGAATCCCCAAGGATTTCCTGGAGTTCCCAGTGGGGTTTGGAGGGCCACATGCATATATGGTTGGCTCCTAAAATTATCTAGTTGGTGTCAGAGTATTCCTGGCTTGTGGATCCATAAACTACAAATAACTCCTTACGTACCTTGACAAAGGTGGGCTTCTCAGTGCTCCAGGGGGCATGTGGGGCAATGCATTAGGGCTGTGGGAACTGCGAACAGCCCATAGTGCTCGGCAAGAGAGTCAGGCTGGGTTTGTGTTTGTCACAGCACATCAACACGGTAATAATGTTCCGGCTCAGCGGGAACCTTGTGAAATTGTCTAGTCCAAATTGGTTCTTGGGTTTTTGTCAGTTCTTGTTTTGGTTTTAAGATGATTATCCTTGGAAATTTCATATTCTGCTGACGAGAGTAAAAATTGATATATCCTTTCTGAAAGTTGGTGATATATATCAAAATTCTTTAAAAATAGAAATCTGTGGCCTATTACCCACTATTTCCACTTTTAGGAATTTGCCCCATGAAACAATCTGATTTAATATAGGCATATTATAAAGATGTTCATCCAAGTTTTATTACTAGTAAGAAATTGGAAATAACCTAAATGTTCACCAATAGGGAATTAGGAAATAAAGTATGGTGTATTTACATAAAAGAATATAATATAGTGGGTAAAAGAAGTTATTTGGTGACAGAGGGAAAAGGCTAAGGAGGAAAAATAGGTACACATTTTATACCCAACATGATCTTTATTTATATTACATATTCCTTTCATATCATACCATTCAATATATATGCATATATTATCTATCTCTATGTATTAATAATATATATATTCAGGAAAAAAACTGAATAGGCTTCTACTTTTTTTTTTTCATGTTTTCTAACTACCACAAATAAAAACTGTGATTCACTCACTTTCTCCTTGAGACTTCTCTAACACAGAAGATTGTTTACTTTTAGAAGTTCAGTTCACTGGTGGATTGGTTTGGTGCTTAAGAATAATGCTTAAGAATAGGGGTCTAAAAATTGAGTTTCTTATAAACAGATACAAATGGTAATAAAATGGGAATACTCTTCATGAACAGGAATGTATTAATATAAGAGTGAAACTATTTTTTCTTTTAAAATATTTAGTTAATTTCTATTATTTTTATATGAAATTCTTTTAGGTCCACGCTTTTAATGTCATTGTCCCTCCGTCTTCTTAGAAGTATGTTTAATGTACCATCAAAAGTAAATGATCGACTCTAGGCACGGCGGTGCATACTTGCTGTCCCAGCTGCTCAGGAAGATCACTGGAGCCCAGGAGTTTGAGACCAGCCTGGGCAACATAGTGATATCCTGCCTCAAAAAATAAAAAAAGAAAAAGAAAAAACAAAATGAAACAACAACAAAACAAACGAAGCATAAGGAAGAGAAAAGATGATATAGAATTTAAAAAAGGCAAAAAACACACTTCATAAAACAAAAATAATAAAACCGTCCAACTGTTAAAAAAGCAAATGATTACTCTCATTTTTCATATTTTAAATATTTGTTCTCACATCCTTTTTATATTTTTCTTGCTGTATAAATTTTCAAAGCATGCGGGTAATGAAGCAAAGAGAGGGCAGAAGGTGAAAGATGTTTTTAATAACAGTGCTGGTTTCTTCCTGCAGCAATGAAGAATGTGGACCTGTAGCACTGAGCTGGGGAGAGTCAGCGGTTGCTCTCCCACCCGGGTGCAGCTCTCCGTTGGTGGTTTAGCAGGGAGTGGTTGCCCTGCCTTCTGATTGCTTCTTCAGGATGCCTCTGTCTCTGTTCCAGTCTCACTGCATCCTGTCCTAGCCTCATCCCCATTTCTCCATTCTTGCTGACATATGGTTTTTGATTTTGCCTTTGAGTGTGTGTGAGTGAAAAGGCTATTTTGTCAGTATCTGTCTTAGACAGGAGTACAGGCCACTTGTTCGTGTCCTGGCCAACCTCTGCGATGCCCTGGCACCTTGGATTGGCATGTCTTTGAACTGCAGAGGGCTCCAGCCATGACAGAGGCCTGTGCTCTGGCACAACGGTGCAAAGAGCAGCAGAACAGCCCCAAGACATGAACGTCCCTTTCAAACCTTTCAGCTCATCATCCACCAGTATAAGCTTCAGGAACTGGTTAGAATTATGATTTAGATACAGTATTTATGAATAGGTTTGTGGATGCCCATTACATATTGTTTATCAATATAACTACCTCTCAGTGTACATGTGTTTGGTTTGATGTATTAAAGCCAAATGAACAAACTGTGACACAATTTAAGATTCCTTTTTCATCTCTTAACTGTCTTTTCTTGCCACTGTCCAAACATGGCCCATCCATCCACGCACACCTTAACTCCTTCTTTAAGTCAACTCTTTTGGTAAAACTACAAAGATGGGAAAAAATACACCCCCAACCAAAAACACCACTAAAAGAAAATAATCATCCGTGCACCCATTGAAGTCTCGTATTCTGCTCGTGGAGGTAGGGAATGACCTCGGAAGAGCTCTGTGCTGAGTAGAATTTACGGGAAATACTCCCAGGAAAAGCTCACTGATTTTTGTTTTAAACTTGATTGCTTATTTAAAGCAAGCAGGCATTGAACGCTCTATTGATAGCAGGATTCTAATTTGGGATTAGTAGCAAACTAAGACATCTAAGACATGAAGGATGACGGCAGCTTGAAAATCTGTTCTCAACGTTTAAGGCACACTTCGCCCATGGTATTTGAAGCATTATTTGATTCATTAATGGGATGGACAAAATGAACCATAAAAGATTCCACTTAACTATTTTTGGAGTTAGTTGAAGCCAACAAATATGGAAACTTAAGGTGTAGCATAAACTGGAATCAAGAATCACTTTCATTGCAAAATATTTATCTACAACCCTGCCCAGAAATGATTTTAGGCGAATACAAGTTTGTCTTCATCCAAGTATATTAGATATTAATTCATAGGAAACTTCTCTATGAATTTAAATAGCAGTAATCAAATCACACTGGGATTTGGAGTACACCAGTCCAATCCAATTCACAGCCACGGAGCCTCTTCTGCATTTTGGGGACAGTTCCCTCCTGCTTGCTAATGGACTTTGGGTATGGCTACAGATGACATACTGTGCTCATGCAAAGGAGGGCCTGGATGCTGTTTAACACATTAACTGTCATGTGAGTTGTATTTAATTCACGCTGGTTTGAGCCGGGGCCTTGTGAAGCATATATAACTCACTCAATCGGCATGTCTCAGAAAACAATAAACAATAAACAATAACAAATGTTTCATTAAATTAAAAAGGATCATTTTGTTTTCACAGTTTTTATTCTATTTTTGTAATAAAACACAGTGGCCCCAAGGAAGAAATTTTTTTTCTAGCGTGGCAGTCAATGTGTTAAGAGCATAGATTCCTTGTGGTAGAAAGGCATTTGGAAATCATCTAGCATTTCACCCTCAGTTTGGGACAGGAAGGAATAAAACTAAGAGGACGATAGAGAAACAAAAGCTATGGCTATTCTGGGAACACTAAATACAAGTAACCTAAATATACCTCCAGAAGTGCACGAACAGCCAGAATGACGAGGTCTGTCTCGCAGCTGCAGCTGCTATGAAGCCGAGAGTATTTTAGATTGATGGGACTCGCCTGCATTTCAGAGACTCTTCTGGAGGTAAAATAAAGAGGCCACTCCTTCTTGGACATCAATCTTAAACTTTGGATAAGATTCAGGAAATTTATAGTGCCTTTAAAGGGACTCTGTTTTTAGAAAAGGAAAAAAATTTATACTTAATTTTAAGAAATAAAGGGCCATGTGAGGGCTTCCTTGCTCCAAGTGAGACTTTTCAGGAAGGTGCAGGACTCATGCAGGTTGATGACAGGTGAATTAGGGTATCTGGTAAGGCTACGAGGCAGTTTTGTCAGAAATGTAGGCATTCGGCACAACAGCAAACTCATATGCTTCTCACCGTCAAGGAAGTGAAAAGACAACCCACAGAGTTGGAGAAAATACTTGCAAATCATATATCTGATAAGGAATTTGTATCTAGAATATGTGAGGAACTCATACAACTCAATAATAGGCAACTTAATTAAAAAATGGGCAAACAATCTGTAGAGATGTTTCTCCAAAAAAGATATACCATTGGCCAATAAACAAATGAAAAGATACACAATTTTCATGAACCATCAGGGAAATGTAAATCAAAACCACAATAAACATATGAATGCAGATATCTCTTTGACATACTGATTTCAATTGCTACGGATATACACCAGAAGTAGGATTGCTGTATCATATGGTAACACTATTTTTAGTTTTTTGAGGAACCTCCGTACTATTTTGCAAAATGGCTGTACTTACATTCCCACCAATAATGGGTTTCCTTTTCTCCACATCCTCACCAACACTTGTTATCATTCATCCTTTTGATAATAGCCATTCTAACAGGTGCGAGAGGTGATAATTTGCATTTCCCTGATCATTAGAGATAGTGAACATTTTTTCATATATGTTGGCCATTCGTATCTCTTCTTTTGACAAATGTATGTTCAGATTCTTTGTCCATTTTTAAATTGGGTTATTTGTTTTCTTGCTTTTGAGTTGTTTAAGTTCCTTATTTTATTTTTGGATATTAGCCCCTTATGAGACATACGCAGTGCAAATATTTTCTCCCAATCTGTGGATTGTCTGTTCATTCTATTAATTGTTTCCTTTGCTGTGTAGGAGCTTTTCAGTTTTATGCAATCCCATTTGCCTATTTTTGCTTTGTTGTCTGAGCTTTTGGGATTCTATCCAAGAAATAGTTGCCCAGACCAATGTCATAAAGCATTTCCCTTATGTTTTCTTCTAGTAGTTTTACAGTTCCAGGTCTTACATTTAATTTTTAAATCCATTTTGAGTTGATTTTTGTATATGATTTTATATAAGGGTTCAATTTCATTTGTCTGCATATGGATATACAGTTTTCCAAATACCATTTATTGAAAAGACTGTCTTTTCTTCATTGCGTGTTCTTGGCACCTTCATCTAAAATCAATTGATCATGCATACTTGGGTTTGTTTCTGGGATGTCTACCCTATTCCTTGGTTGATATGTCTGTTTTTATGCCAGTACCATGTTGTTTTGAATAGTAGCTTCATAATATATTTTGAAGTCAGGTAATGTGATACTTCCAGCTTAATTCTTTTTGCTCAAGATTGCTCTGGTTATTTGGGACATGGGGTGATCACAGTTAATAACAATATAGTATATATTTCAAAATTGCCCAAAATAGATTTTTTTAATATTCTCACCACAAAAAAATGATGTTAGTGAGGTGATAGATATGTTAACTAGCTTGATTTAATCTTTCTATAATGTATACTCAGATCAAAATATCACATCATACCCCACAATATACACAATTATTATTTGTCAATGAAAGAAATTAATTATTTAAAAACCCACAATGAGATACTACTTCATACCTACTAGGATGGCTAGAATCAAAAAGGCAGATAATAGCAACTGTTGGAGAGGATATAGAGAAATTAGAACTCTCATCCACTGTTGGTAGAAATGTAAAATGGTTCAGCCACTTTGGAAAACAATCTGACAGTTTCTCAAAAGGTTAAACAGAATTACCATGCTACCTAGAAATTCCACTCCTAGGTATATACCCAAGAGAAATAAAAGCATGTGCCTACACAAAAACTTGTGCATGAATGTTCACAGCAGCATTATCTATGACAACCTTAAGTACAAACATCCTAAAACAACAGCATTTGGTTCTTCCACCCAGTACAATTTCCCAGGAACTGTTTCATCTTTTATAAGAAATACTGTACATAATCCAAGTAATCAACACGAAAATGACCTAAAAGATTTCACAGGAACTAATCTCTTCCTTGAGCAGAGGTGCCAATCAATGTGTCGGAACACCTATTAACCGCTGTTCTAGATATTTCTTTCCTTTTTCCTCTGAAATCACTCAGCTGCCAGAATTGAGACTCACAGCTTAACCATCTCTCAGATGCCCCTGGAGCGAAAGTCAGTTTCCACAGGTCAACATATCTTTTTGTGTTTATGTTTACAGCATATCACAGGTGAGGGGAAGACCTGGCATGAGTATCTCGCCACCGAGTGTTAATTATGACCAGAGTTTGTGTAGCTTGTCAGAGGAGGGAACCTATTTGATTTTGTTAAGAATAAAAAACGTGGGTGTCATTCAGCTGCTTCTGTTTTTCTGGTTGGTCTTTCAACACAACAGATTTGTTATTGCTGTAAACATGCTCACGTCACAACCTGATGCTGATGCTTTTGAAATGTCTTCTCCCTCAAATAAATGATATTGAGTCAAGGTCAATGGAGATTCTCAAGGGTCTCTGCCATGCTCCACTGTACGAGGACCGCAGTCCCCTGTGAGGAGTGATGGCAAGCACATGGGCTGAGGTCTGCTGAGTCGCTGCCTCCACCCTGAGGTCCTTGTGGATGGGAGAATTGCCCACCTCCCTCTCCCAGCCCCCTCCCTGTCCCCTCCCCATGCCAGGGTGTGGTCATGGAGGGGGTTCACCCTCCTGTTATTCTAATAGCTCAAGGCCATATCCCTAGGATGATTCTACCCCCTTTAAAGTGCCTGCCTGGGAAAATTCAAGTTTGCCCAAAGAATTTACTGTTTGTTCTAGCAACACCTGACGACAGGGGCCTTGTCTCCCAGCCTCTGTGTGTGTGTGTATTGGGGGTGGGTAGGAGTCTAACAGATGGGTTTCACAAGGATCAACTCCCCTGTCTACTTTTTTTATTTTTTATTGTTTGTTGTTTATAGGGGTACAGGTGTTTAGGTTACGTATGTTGCCCTTGCCCCCCCTTCCCCCCAAGTCCCAGTCCCAAGCATGTCCATCTCTCGGAGGGTGCGCATTGCACCCTTTGTGTACGCATATATCCGTCCCCTCCTCCCCCTCGCCCCTCCCCCTTCCCCCTCCCTCCCTACCCGACATCCAATAGATGTTATTCTTATATGTACTCTTATGTGTTGTTCGGTAACTACCAATTTGATGGTGAGTACATGTGGTGCTTGTTTTTCCATTCTTGGGATACTTCGCTTAGTAGAATGTGTACTTTTAATAATTTTTCACTTCCCTGACTCTGCTCAAGACCCTCCCAATTCCCCCTCCCTGCTCCTCCATTCTCCCTTTAAAATGCCCTGTCACCTCTGCACAAATGAGAGTGAAGCTGAGTTCTTTCCGCTGCTGACAGTGGTTACCAAATAAAATCTGTTCTCACAGCCTTAACTCATGTCTGGGCTGTGTTTACCTGTGAAGGGGCACAGCAATAGAGGCGTTCCCAGCATCTGCCCTCCTGGGCTTACAATTTAGTGTGGCGACAGGCAGCCAATGAGTAAAAGAAGGCAGTTGGGTGGTATGCCGGGTCTGTGGTCACAGGGGCTGCGTTAATGGTGGTCTCTTTGAGAATGGGAAAAGTGAAACCCAAAGGAGGATAAGCCGGCCTTTGAAAGAGCCGGGAGAAGGGCCTCCCAGTCAGAGGGGACACCAGGAAAAGGAGGTTGGTGCAACAAGAATGGAGCAACAGACAAGGCTGGAGAAACAGGTAGGAACCTACCACACATGGCCTTAAGACAGTGGTCCACAACCTTTTTGTCACCAGGGACCAGCTTCATAGAAGATGATTTTTCCACAGACCAAGTTGGGGGGTGTTGTGGGCTGTGGGGGGTGGTGAGGAGCTCAGGAGGTGATACTTGGCCCATTTCCTAACAGGCCACGGACCGGTACTGGGCTGTGGTCTGGGAGTTTGGGACCGTAGCCTTAAAGCCTCGATAAATCTGGATTTAAAAAATTCTCCTTTATTTCCTTTTGCCCCTCGCCAAGGTCATGCTTGGGATCCAGAAGGGGAGAAATAAGGCTGAATAAAGTCAAGTTATTTATTTATTTTTAAATTTTTCTTTTTATGGGTAGGGTCTTACTATGTTACCCAGCTGGTCTCGAACTCCTGGCCTCAAGCGATCCTCCCACCTCAGCTTCCCGAGGAGCTGGGACCACAGGCACCTGGCTAAGTCTGAACCAGAAAATTGTACCGTGGGAATTAGATGGAAATGAGGCGAGAGATGAAGGCAATACAATACTCAGGGTGGTGCCAGGGCTGGGAGGAGTCGGAGCATGCAGGATGCAGGCACAGTCTGTGATTTCTTTGACAAAGGCTGTCTCGGCACCTGCTCCCAGGAGGGCTCAGCCTGGAGAGTCACAGGCAAAGCAAGCTGAAAACAGCGGAAGGGTTCTATGCACACGTGTCCTTTGGTCCTTCCCACTCGTTGACTCTCCTTTTTTTCTCTGAGCTGGCATGCAGTTTCGATGAGCCATGCTGTGCCCCTTACTCAGAAAGAAGTGTTTGAGGATGTCCACAGTAAAGCTGGTGGGGGGATGCTGACAGTTTGGTGGAGTGGCTCCTGATGCACGTGCCCTTTGCAAACACATAGAAACCTGCCAGTTGTCTGTCTTCCTAACTACTCCTCGGCACCACTGGGTACATTGTGGGCTAACACGATAGGAAACAGGAAGGTGGGTTAAAGATCACCAGACCTGGAACACTCTGAGGCCAGGATGTGCTGGAGGTAACAGGTGAGTTACCACCTTCTATCACACACAGACTGTGGAGACACCCAGAGAGTCTCCCATGTTGGCACCTGTGTCTGTTCCTAAGCCCTGAAGTGATCTTGCTGACCCCTCTGTGGGTCCAGTGGCTGCTCTTTCTTGCTTCCTGTGACGAGGACCCACTCTTCTTCCCCCAGTCGAGTCACTTCTTGAGAACCTTGCACTCGTATGGATGATCCTGGGTGGTTTTCCGTTTGCCTAGGAGGTTGGACACTACAGGTGCGGTGTCTGATTTACAAACCAGAGTGCAGTGGGTGGTTGGCTACCTGTTTCTTTCACATCACCTGGGGTTGGCAGGCAGCAGCCGAGGCCCTGCAGAGGTGCTCGTGGAAAGTGACAACAGTGACAGGACCCACCATCAATTTTCCCTTCCTGATAGGAGCTTGCTCTTTGAATCAGGCCAATTCCCCTGGAACCACAGAGCCACGAGGTCTGGCTGTGCAAAGGAGGTGGCCAAGCTAGAGTACCTACGATGAGGAAGGAGGAACGAGAGAGAAGTAGGATGTAGAGCCGGACCAGGAAGCAGAGTGAGAGTATGTCAGAACCAATGAAAGGAAGGTGCCCCACAGCCCTGAGCATTTCTGAAGTCCCAGGCTCACGGGGCTCTTGCCAGGGTGTTCCCATCAGTGTGACAACTTTGCATGTTGCCATGAGGTTTAGGTGGGCTGATGTACATAGTGTACCTGGCCCAGCACATTGAACCAAGATGAGTTCCTGCTACCACCACTGTTGCTTAAAATAATTACTGAGGCCAGGCATGGTGGCTGCCGCCTGCAATCCCAGCATTTTGAGAGGCCAAAGTGGGAGGACAACTTGAGCCCAGGAATTCGAGGCTGCACTGAGCTATGATCACGCCACTGTACTCCAGCCTGTAACATACTGAGACCTCCATTTCTAAAAAGTAAAAGTGAAATAAAATAATTAGTGAGATGGTGGACTCACCACCAGACCCAAGTTGTGTCAATAGAGCCAGATAGTTGGGATCCGGATGGCATGCCTACCCTTTCCACCTACCACTTGACACTTCCAAGTCTCAGGGCACATGTTGCAGCTCAGACAGGTGTCAGATTGGCCTAGAGAAAAAAATCTAGAAGGACTGGGAAGAAACAACAGGGCTAGGAGAGGGTACCCAGCTTGTCTCATTCTCCAAGCAGAGGGAAAAGTCAACCCTTTGCTCGGGCCTTGCTAAGCATCCATTCAGTCCCTCTGTTGGATCTCAGCTTGCTGTACACACCTTAAAAACAAATATTGGTCAGTTCTCAAAGTTCACTTGATCTTCATAGCCAAGTTCAGGAGCATTTGGCCAACATCATGAGTCTGATGACTCAGCAGAGCAAAAGCCCATTAAAGCAGCAGTCCCCAAGCTTTTTGGCACCAGGGTTTCACGGAAGATAAATTCTCCATGGATGGCAGGGGGATGCGGGGGGAGGCGGAGCTCAGGTGGTGATACAGAGATGGGGAGTGGCTGTGGCCCGATTCCTAATAGGCCACGGACCGGTACTGGTCTGCAGCCTGGGGGTTGGGGGCTGCAGCTTTAAAGCAAGTCAAGAATATTAATGCAATGTGACAGCTTAGTCAATCTGTGCCCTGCTGGGTGAATCACACGCCAAGCACCTGCAGGTAAGAACATTCCCTGCATCGCTGCAGCCAAGTGGAGTGCCAGGGACTCTTCCCTGTTTCCATCTCTTCCGTCAGCGGGGACCTCCGGTAAAACGCTGCCCTCAGACAAACTGTCCACACAGCACTCGGTATCTGTCAGCAAGTATCCAAAACAAGAGGCTTTTTAAAAGTCCTCTCCCAGGCAGTGCACATTCAAGCCAGCAGGACACCACAAGTCACTCAAAGAGAGAGATAAAAGAATCAACATAATCACTAGAGTTAAAAAAAAAAGGTACAATCTCTTCTTAATACAGTAATAACACAGTAAAAATATTATAAAATCAACGCATCATCAGCACAGACCTGAAATCCAGCAGGTATCCAAATGCCGATGCAATGACTGTAACACAGCATTGACTAGCTTTAGAATCGGTACGTTAGGTGCACGTTTGAGGATTCTTTAAAGATTTCCTTCTGAGACCCTGCCATAACCCCTGGGTATTCTACAAAGCAGAGAAGGCTTTTCAGAGTGGCCCCAGGGTTGCATCCAGCCTCCAGGACAGGGGCCATTGCAGTGCCGTGCCCACGTGGGGACAGGTTCCAGCTGAGAGTTCTGCTTCAGAAGAAGCACTGATGTCTTAGGCACAACAAAAGCTACTAATTAATTGAGTACTATACAGATGCTTTGGAATGGCCTAATTTAAAGTTATAAAATGAAATATATTTGCTAGTCCCCAAAACATTCACTTTTCTGCAAGGATGCCCTTTTCTACTAAACTTTGAAGTGAAAGGTCCAGCAAAGCGCTTAGCAACACGTTTGGCTCCAGATACACTTGGTAATTCAACGATCCTGGGACACATCCGGGGCATCTCTCTTTACCTCTGGTGATGGTTTGCCTCCTGAAATGCCCTCTCTGTCCTCTTGGCTCAGATCCTGCCCAGCTTTCCAGAACCAGCTTAAATCTTGTCCGAATGCTTTTCCTGACCACTTTATCCCTGTAGGGCTCCCTCTTTCCTCTGCACTCATCTGCCCCATAATCACGGCTGTGTCCTACACTCTCCCCTCATGCATACGCAGCTCACCTCCTGCTGCAGGCCGCTCATTCAGTTCTCTAAGTCAGGGGCTGTGTCCTGCCCCTCTCAGTGTTTTCTACAGAATGCTTCTCAGATTTAGTGTGCAATACACATGCCCAGGATCTTGCTGAAATGCAGATTCTGATTCAGTAGGTCTGAATCAGAATGGGGTGGGCACTGAGATTCTGCATTTCTAACAAGCTCTTGGGTAACATCAAAGCTGTTTGAGGACCGCGCTTTGAGTATCAAAGGACTATCGTGTCTAGGACAGTGCCTTGCTTATGGTAGATTTTCAACAGTTACTCAGCATGTGCTGTTTTACTCATTCTTTGCTGTGGCCTGTGGAGTTGAATCCTCTGTCCCCTCTGAGGAACAAATATGCCCAGGCCGTGGGAGCAGCGTACCAGCCTGTGGTCATCTCAGAGCCAGGATGGCCACGGCTGCCCCCATCTGCTGCAGTGTGCTGGTGGCATTTCCGTGTTCCCTCTAGAAGCAAAGCAATATGCATCAGGCACTAAGTGACAGTGCTGACGAAAGAGACAAATGTCAGGCTTCATAGACGCAAAGGATTAAAATTTCCTGCCCATTAAATAATCATTTCTCGTTTGTTTTTTCCATCAGTGCTAAAATTAAAGTCACAGGTTTTAAAGTCTGTATGTGTTCAGAAGATGCTCTGTTCCAGAAGCTACTGTGTTTTGTAGACTTTACAAACCACACAAAATAGTTTGGACACTTAAAACGTCAAGCTTATATAGAAGAATAATATTTTGCTATGTGACTGAATATTTTTAATAAGATCCTGTTTTCCGTGGAAAGTAGAAAATCCAGCAATTTAAACAACGGCAGCAAGAAATGACCATTATGGTTCATAAATGATCCAACTACTGATGATAAATGACATAGCAATATGTTCATTTAGGGTTTTTCCCCCCAAATACTGGGTTCTGTGATAGTAGAGCATAAATTAGCAAAGAACAATATCCTTAAAAGAACTAGACGCATTTTTCTAACATCTAACACATACCTAGAAATTAATCAATGTGGGTTTGAACTGAATGTCCCTTTTTGTTGTAGCTGATCTATCTTTTGATATCTCAAAGAATGTAGGTTAAAAGATAAATATAAAGAGTAAATTGTAAACTGCTTTGCCCACGCCCAGCACATAGTAGGTCTTCAACAAAACGATGTTGTTAAACAAAAAATGAATGGATAGATGGATGGGGGCAGGAGCAGGCACTCTCAGAGCTGTATGAATGGGCCACAATGTGGTGTTTTGCACTTGAATTAGAAGTTCTATGAATATGAGACAATGATATTCATAGGGTCACCATAATTGTCATGGAATAATAAATTCCACACTGTGTGGCTAGTCCTTACCTGACTAAAGAAAAACTCTGAGTACAGGCATTGGTGACATAAAGACAGGGAGCTATCAGTGACCCAGTCAGCCAGGCCATGGACACAGTATCGTATGTATGAAAAAGAACCTCGCCTGCTATATATTTATGCACACACACTCACTGAAGGTCTGTGTTGCGTCCAGTCCTAGGTGCCTTAGATTTTCGCAATGACAATACAATGAGAAGAATCCCTTTGCTTTTTTAAAAAATTAGAACACATCACTCTGAAATATTTACATCCGTAAAAACACAGTATGCATTTTCTTAAGAGAATGGTTTCTTTCAAAATCCAGAAGAAATTAGGGAAAAATTGATAAATGTGATTACACAAAAAATAAAAACTTTTGCATTGTTAAAAAAATCTTAAGCAAAGTAAAAAGGCAAATAAATAAAGCAAAGTTATAAATCATGACTCAAAGTGTTAATATCCCTGAGAAAGACAGGATTCTAAGAAATAGAAAAACAAAACACTGACAATATTATAGAAAATGGGCTAAAGATATGATCAGAGTTCACAGAAAAAGAAATGCAAATGGCATTTAACCATAGCTCATAAACGAAAAATGAGAATTAAAACTGCACCGATACTATTTCTCATCTATCAAATTGGCAAAAATCCAAAAGTTTTGCACTATCTTGTAATTGGCAAGGCTGTGGGGAAACAGGCACTCGCAGTCATTGCTGGTGGGAATGTAAAATGCTATAACCTCTAGAAAGCGGAATTTGACAGGGTCCAGCAAAATGTTGTTTGCATTTAGTTTTTACTCCAGTAATCCCACTTCTGGCAATCAATCTCAAGAAATACACCCAGAGATGTATGCACAGGGTATTCGTTACATGTAGCACAAATGTCCACCAGCAGGGGACGGTGAATAAACCAGGGCAGGACCACACAATGGAGCTGGAGAAAGCAGCAAGCACTCCTTCGTGGCAGGACTGGGTCTCTAAATACTGTTTCCCACTACAACATACAGCCCTCCTTAGAAAAATGTCTGATTCTGGGTCCAGAGTAATAAATGTGCAAGATGATCCTAGAATGTGTTGTAGTACAGAAAGAAAAGAAAAGAAAGGAAGAAAGAAAGAAAAAAACAAGCCAGCTAGCTATCAAAAAGTCTGTTCAAAAGGTAGCAAGATCCAACTTTAAGAAGCTCACTTCGGCCAATGAAGGGATAATTGGAGTATCATTAAGAATAATAACTGTAATGGATTTGAACACACCAAACACATCTGAATTCCTGAATTTATACAAACACTTGGAAAAAACCTTATTGGGTACCTCTGGAGGAGTTTAGGAAGCCAAGTTATCATTTTTTAAATTGGTTTTAAAAAAAGGAAAGAATGAATTCATTTCTCTTGCCATTCCCATATGAACTATACTTCAGAGTTATCAACTAGTTGATGAGGGGAAGTTTCTCTTTACAGAAGTTTTCCAGTTAGTAAAAAGAAGAGAGGATGATAGAATATCACTATCTCACAGTCTCTGATTAATTAATGGACTTAGGTAATTCATTAATGATTGCTATTGATAAATAGATAACTAGACAATGTGTATCTTGTGATGAAAATACACAGAATCACATGTGAATTATCCAAAAAAAAAAAGAAAAAGAAAAAAAGAAAAGAAGCCAAAACAAACAAACAAACAAACAAACCACAATAAGGCCATAATCCAACCAAGCTTTTATCTAATTACATCTAATTATCAATTTACAGGAAATACAGAGGACAAAAAATATGTTAAATGACACCATAGAGATGCAATCAGCAACACGGAGATTGTGGAAAACTCTCAAGACAAACTGCTTTCTTCAACAAATAAGCTGCAAGGGAGAAAAACAATAACAACAAAAAACTAGAAGAGTCACCTACATATTAAAAGACATTTTGGAGATCCATCAACTAATTGTGACATACGGATGTGGATCTTATTTAGATCCCGATGCAAACAAACTTTGAAAATAGATTTATGTAATAACTGGAGGGTTTTGGACAGTGCATAACTTCTAATATTGGCATTGCAATAACATTTTTTTAAAAAGGTATTTATTCTTAATTTTTTAGAAATACATACATTTAGATATACTGCAAAAAATATGGTATGATGTCTGGATTTTCCTCAAAGCAACCTGCTAGGAGGAGGGAATGGATGGGGTGTGGATGAAACGCGATTGGTCACGAATTGCTAATTGCTGAAAATGGGTGATGGAGACAAGGTGATTCATTGTTCTACTCTTCCCACTTCATACATGTTGAATTTTCCATTATAAAAAAATAAATTAACAGTGTAAAATTAAATAAGGGAATAGTATTCTGCCCTCCATCCCTGCCTGGGTATGTGATGACTTTTATTTCTGGAACACCTTACTCCAAGGATCCTGTAAACTTTATGGGACTTAAATCAGCTGTCAGGTGCCTTTGCACTGGGAGGTGGCTGATGTAGGAAGTAAGGAATGTAGGAACTAAGAGGTGAATGAAGTCTCCAGGATTGGGATTTTAAATAGAAAGTGACCTAATGATTCTAAATTCAGTGTCCATGAGCTCTCCTAAGCAGACACTTGGAGAGGAATAAAAGGGTGTTTGTGTGTGTGTGTGTGTGTGTGTGTGTACACATCTGTGCATGTTTGTGCGTGTGTGTGCCTGTGTGTTTTCTACAGTCCTGGTGGGACATGGGCATCTTCCTTGAGTTGCTGGCAAGGCCCTCTCAGCCAGCAGGCAGGAGAGTGCTCTCAGCTGCACTCACCATGCAGAAGTGATGTCTTTCCTCTTCTGGGTCCCCTTCTTTAGGGAGGGATGTAAGAAAACCCTAACGTCAAGGCAGCCATCCCTCCGTCCCTATTTCTGTAAGCTGTAAACTTGTACCCAAAGGATTGCCATGCGAGGCACTGATCCCAGGATCATGTAGGCAGCTTTGAGAAGATCTCCTGTGAAGGATTAGCCACATGCTTTCAAAAGGAGGAAAGTCAGAGTGACACACACTAACACGGTGTCATTCCACAGGGGCGAAATGACTGAGGTCACCTGCCGAACCAAAAACCACAGAGCTAGAGCTACAGACTGTCATTTCTAAGCCCTGTGCTGTCACTTCCTCACTTTCTAAAGGTTGACAGTGGATTAAAAAAATTCTTGTATGGAAATCAAGTCCAAACAATTCTAGGACAGAACTGTAAGAATGCTGCTGTTGAACTGCTGCAATTCTCCTTGTGCAGCGAGTCTCAGTGCCAACCCAAGGTCATGGAACTTAGCAAGAGGAGAGTCAGGGAAGAGGCTTTTTCTTTTCTCTTTTGTCTTTTGCTCTTTCATTCTAAGGAAGCATCCTGAATTCCACCGCTCCAGCTGAAGAGCCTTTTGCCCTCAGTCTCAGATAAATGCTCCATTCTGTCACACTTTGCTCTCCTCCCTTTATTCTCTTCTTTAATTGAACATGGATTGTGAAGTTATTTTTAACACAATAGGTAAAAATTCAGGAGAGTTAATGCTGTGCCCTTGGGCTCTGGAAAACCTCACTGTTTGGATGTGCTTCAGCTCAGTGCTGATAAGAGCACCAGGTATTAGTGAATAATTTCTGAACATTTGAATTCAGCCTGCTATTCCAAGAGTTCGGGTTTGATTTGTAAAACAATGCCTCTCCTGATTGCCTTTGTTTTAAAATGCTTTCAAGTGTCCATCTGTCGCTTTGCTGAGATGGACATCAAGGATATGGACCTTCATCAAGAATAAGAATCAGAACATTCCCCAAAAAGCTCTGTGCATGGAAACTGTTGGAGGAGTTCCATCCACCCAGGCTTGAGATCTTCACAGCTGAGGCAGTTTTCAGCTGTGCAGGGTCATGAAACAGAGCCATGAAGGAGGCTCAGCATAGGGTTATGGGATCCAGAGTCAGAAGACTGGGTGCCATCTGTGTCCAATGGGGCCACCCATTGCACACACCTCTCTGCGCACGCTTCCATGTTGATTAAAAGGAGGTAATAGTCCAGCTGTAAGACATTTTGGAAAAGGCAAAACTGTAGACACAGTATAAAGATCAGTCATTACCAGAGGACTGGGCGGGGTGGGGGAAGGAAGATAAACGGGAGGAACACAGGATTTTCAGGGCAATGAAACGACTCTGTGAGACTGTAACGGTGGATACATATTGTCACACATTTGCCAAAACCCATAGAATGGCCGGGGTGGTGACTCTCGCCTGAAATACTAGCACTTTGGGTGGTCAAGGTGGGAGGATCACGTGAGGCCAGGAGTTCGAGACCAGCATGAGCAAGAGTGAGACCAGGTCTCTACAAAAAATAGAAAAATTAGCTGGGTGTGGTGGTGTGTGCCTGTAGTCCCAGCTACTGGGGAGGCTGAGGCAGGAGGATCTCTTGAACTCGGGAGTATGAGGCTGCAGTGAGCTATGATGATGCCACTGCACTCTAGCCCAGGTGACAGAGCAAGACCCTGTCTCAAAAAATAATAAATAAATGAATCAATAAAATAAATAAAAAATAAACACCCAAGAAACCCATAGAATGCACAACACTAAGAGGGAACCCCAGTGTAAGCTATGGGCTTTTGGCGGTGGTGATGTGTCGGTGTAGGTGCATTTATCTGGTCGGGGATGTTGACAGCGTGGAAGGCTGTGTAAGGGGGCAGGGGTTACATGGGAACTCTCTGTACTTCCTGCTCAACTTTGCTGTGAACTTAAAACTGCTCTAAAAATGTCTTTTGTTTTAAAGAGAGGGTAGAAGCTGCCTGACTATCTCCTAAGACTGCTTTGAGGTTCAATGAGAGAGGCAATATAAATGCTGGCTGAAAATGACCTGATAAATATGTGTAGTGTGGTTATTACTAAAAATCATAATTAAAGGTGCTATTCTAATTGAGCGAAGGCATTGGAGGGATGAGCGTGGTTGTAAGAGGTGTGGGCTGGGTGCCGCCCCTACCACTTTGTCTTGTGACTTTATGTGAGAAGCAACGTAGGTCAAGTATACAACAGGACTATGAACTCACTGGAATTCGCACAACAAAATGATAATGGTCTTTCAGATGAGGCCACTTGTGGCATGGTGCTCTTACTACTAAAATGCTACCATTGCTCTAACACTTTTGGAATTCCCCTTTTGGAACAAGCTGCCAGAATCCTCTTTCCGCATTCTCAGACTATAGATTTAGTTTTTGGAAAGGGTTAAGGTGTGATGAATGAAATGGGCCTCCAAATGCCTGTGAGCAATGATGAACTGATGTGCTTGTTTGGTTGTGAGAAATGAAAAAGAAACCGTACTTGTAAGCTGTACTATGACTTGCACGACAGAAAAACAGTACCAAACCACGACATGCCCTGTATTATCTGAGGTCAAATTGTTTTGACATCAGCTTGTGCACTTCCAATCCATATGTCCCAGTACAAGACCACAGTCTGGTTCAAGAGTAACCCTGCATAGACTCCCGCATTCAAAGATAAGACTGCCGATTGTTCAGCAATTCACCTGACTTGCAAATTCTTCCCAGTCTCTGCTTCCTAACTTCTGCCTTAAACAGTTCCCGTAACTAACCCAGCTCCTTAAACTCTACAAGTTCCTCCGTTAGGGACACTGGGACTCTGACAAGTGTGTGCTCTCCTGGCTCAGCAAGTGTAGTAAAGCCATCGTTTTGTGACTCAGAGGTTTCCCACTGGTCTGTGCATGGGGTTGTCCACACTGGGCAGAGGCCAAGCCTGTCCATGGCCCCCTGGGCTTTTTCATGCTGTCTCCCATTTCCAGCTTCCTCCCTCACTGCTTCTGTGGGCTTCCTCATCCAGATGGCTTTAAGGTACTGTTAGGAATTGGCCTGAAAGTGCTTCCCTCTTAGGAGTATTCATGGTTTAACCTGAAGCCTTAGAAGACCAGGACCCTAACCAACATCCCAACATCCCCCCAAGAATAGCTTTCCAAAAACAAAATTCCAGCTCTGGAGCCATTCTGATGTAGAGAGATCTTACTTGGAGCCTCTGGAACATGGTTATCAGAGTTTAGAAAGCAGAACAAGAACCAGGAGAGGTTATTAATATTATTTTTTAAAATTAAAGTAGGTTCCTGGTCTCCATATGTAGATGGGTGAATTCAGTCCGTCTGGGGTGGGACCCAGAAACTTGCATTTTTCATGTCCATCCAGCTGGAGTCATGGTGGTTCAGAAGTAGAATATTCTCGGACAGAGAAGGCTGCCCCTCAGGTCCCTGTCAGCCCACGCAGACTCGGTTCCCTTCTGGTGGGCTACCAGCATATGAGCCACGGCTTTGTAAAGAGTGACTGTCTCAAAGGACTTCCCAGTAGGTTCTGAGAGGGATGCTGGTCTTTCAGAGAGGGTCGAAGTCAGAAGGACCAGCTTGTTCCAAGTATTTATGGCTGAGGGGACTCTGGAGTCCTCACAGCGCCGCAAGTGGGACGAGCATGAGCGATGGCAGCTGAATCCCTTCACGCCATCACACCAAAGATCTCAGGGGTTTTCTCTTTGTCCGGGTTGGAAATAGGTTTTCCCACTGTAGGAGGAGATGCGGCAGCTTTCTCTTCTCCTCAAAAATTAACTACCTTAAAACACCCGAAATCTCTAACAACCAGCAACAACTGCTGTGAGATTCTTCCCCTCGGGTAAGACTGCGAAGCTGCCAGATGAAGCAGAAATGTGTGTAAGGGTTGCAGAGCCTCTTGGCAGAATTTGTTTCATGCGGAACTCCAGCAGATGGCTCAGGAAGGAGATTCATCGGTGTCCCCGAAAAAAAGGACGCCCCATGCTCTGCCTTCGGATCCCCTCCAACCTCTCTGACAGAGGGGCTCAGGGTGGGAGGGACAAGACTGGGCACTTGCTGGTGGGAAGCACCTTGAGGTAGGCAGGCAGACCCTTGGAAGGGGGGAGAATATTCTTGGGCTCAGAGCTGTGCTTGAGAAAGAAAGGGGTTGGCAAGAGAGTGGAGGCCGGGGAGAGACTTGGAGACATGAGGAGGCAAGTGCCACAGTCCTGCAAGGGGTGCTGATGGCAGATTGGGCAGGAAGGACAGGAGGTGTGGGTGTGCCTAGGCCTGACCCCTGTGTCTGCGGATCCTGACCTGGCCCTGAGCTGTCCTCTCTCCACACTGAACTGGCTGTCTCACCTGGGACCCACTGGCTGTGCTGATGTCTCTGGGCTCTGAGAGCTGCTCCCCAACAAGCCACCAGGTGCTGCACCTGTCCTCTGCAGACAGCCGAGCTCTTTGCCGTCTAGAAACCACGCACAGTCCTTCGGACCCACTGGCGTATCTAGCCAGTGGTGTGGGGCTGACATTTCTTCCAAGACGTGGGATGATTTAAATAGGTTTTCAGGATGGTTCTAATGAATGGTTCTAACCTCTTCTTGCTCTAATCCACCTTTCCTCACCAAAGGGTGAAGAAGCGGTTCTTCCTCCCTGTTGTACACAAGAGGAAATGCAGATGGCATTTAAAAAAGAAAAAGGATAAAAATTAATTGTCCTACTTCTTCTAGCCATGGAGAGAGGGAAAAAAATAGTTAATACAGATTGTACCGTGTGATCAAAATGAAGAGGATTTTCCCAGGGTAGATACTGGCGGAGTATCCTTGATTAGATAGAGATCTGAACAAAATAGAGCATTGACATGAGAGGCATTTAAATTAAAAAGCTTATTGGACAGGGTAGCTATGGTGATGCCCCACTCAAGACACAGAAACTGTATGCCTGTTTCTGAGCCTAAGAAAATTCTGAAATTCACAGAAGATCTCTAAAAAACATAGGATGGTGAGCAGCAGCAGCAAGTTCCCCACTATCTCAGATGAAAAGATGCCTCCCATTTTCCTTCCTGCACCCACGAGGACTGGCTTCTTTGTTGGACACAGATCTCAGCCCCTTCTTTCCCTCATTCCCTGAGCAACATTCCCTGCCAGTGGCCTTGGTGGTGACACATCTCTTTGGTAAAAGCTTTTCCCCCATGACTTATGTGAAGAACACTGCTCTTGCGGGGCAGGTGTTCAGGTTGATAGGCGTCTCGCTGATGACATTTCATACAAACATTTTCCAAGACTGTCCACTCACAGAGGGGACCTTACAGCCTCCTGGTTGTGCATATTTCATGTTTTCTCCAGGGATGTTGCTTCTGCGGGACCTCTGGCTGGGAGAAGCGAGTCTGTGCACACACACAGATGTTCATGTGCACATACACGCGCATACGCAGAGGAGTGGAATCCTGGTAGCTGTGTGGCCTTGGGAAGGTCACTGGATTCTCGGAATCTCAGGTTCCTGGTGTGCAAAATGGGGATTATAACCACCTCTCTCACAAGATGTGGGGGGATTAAATAAGACAGCGTCTGTGACGTGCAAACACAAAACCGTGCCTGGCACATAGTAGGTGCTTGATAAATAGTAGCTGTGGTTTTCATTATCTATCCAAACTGGGTACAACCGCCAGTTTTTCGATCCACTGATGCAAGGCCAGGTGATAATGAACTAACAGGATGAAGGCTGCAGAGGAGGTGCCAGGGAGGTTATGGGGTCTATCTCCCCTGAGTCTCGGTAGGGCTGAAGCTTGCTTGTTCTCACGGTGCACAGCGGGGAACAGGTGTCCTGGTGCCTCCCTTTATTAATCCCACACCTTCGACACAGACTTGCAGTGAAGTGGCAAAGCCAGTGGCCATGCAGAGGCCTTGAGCACAGGGACAAAACATTCTCTGTGGCACCACACCGACAGGAACATGGGACTTCCACGTGAATGTCCAGGTTGTGCCTGCACAGGCTGCACCGGGGTGAGGGGCAAGTGGGGGCTGAGCCAGCCCTCGGCATGGGTCTGGAAGGAGCCTCCTAATTCCTCCAGGGTCCCTTCCCCCACTTTGCACAGAGTCCCGTGGGTCACCCGTGGGGCATATTCCTCGGTGTTCAGGGGAGAAAAATCATTCTCATGCCTACCTTCTCACTCTCAGATCTGATTAATGTGTCGGACAGAAGAGGAAACCCTTGGTCTTGGCAGAGGCTTGGACTGTTAATTTAAGGTAGAACTTCCTTACTCTCCCCCTGAAGGAGTCTGAATGGCCTGGGGGCAGCCGTAGCTCGGGTAGGTAGGGGTGTGGTCATTATGGCCCACCCCAAAGGCAAAAGGTATTTAAAATCTCACATTTTATCCTAAAACTTCCCAAGTATTTTGCATTCTAATCCTTATTATGGTTGCTTTAGTTTTAATAGTTTAATATGCCACCCTTCACAAACCTGGCACCATGCCTGGCCAGTGCATTTGTTTCCCCACCCCCAAATCTCCACTCTGTGACCCCAGGGGTTTATGCACTCCAGTTTGGGAAAGGAGAGTATGACAGTGTAAAATGTAGAAAGGCATAGTGTTTAAAGACAAGGAGACAAAGACCCCATTGTCAGGCTGCCTGGCTCAGATTCTGTCTAGCTGTGTGACTTTGGGCAAGCCACTTATCTTCTCTGGGCCTCTGGCTCCTCATTCGTAATACTGGGATGGTGATAAGAGTATCTACCTCTTAGGGCTTTGGAAGGACTGAATGAGTTAATATACATAAAGTTCTTAGAACAGCATCTGGCACATAACCCTATGTATTTGATATTTTCATGATTATCATTTAAGAGCTTTCAAGGGGGAGCTAAAAAGCACAGTTTCTATTCCAGCCTTTCCACCAGCTCTCGGTGTAATGCTGGGCAATAACCCCACCCCTTGACAAGCTGGACACCGGAGCCCTTAGTCAATGGGACACAGGCATTAAAAAGCTTGAGAAATTGTAAGAGTAGGAGACAGGGCTGAGACTGGATGCAGGGGCTCGCAGATTGGGTACAGGTGTGAAGGTAAACAGCCCTCAGGCAGATGCTCACTAGAGGGGCTGATAACCACAGGCAAAACACTAGCTTCAATTGACTTGTCAGCTATCTCTGTCACTTTACATGAACTGTGGCTAATTATAATATGATTTACATTGTGGTTTAAAAATTCTCCACCCTTGAAATCACCACAACAGTTCCAAGACAACCATATAAAATATGAAAATGGGAGGGAACCCAGTTCTAGGAATTACTACCCAAATTCTTAATAAAAGTCAACCCCTTGGTAGTGAATATTCCTCCCCTCAATTAGTAAAGCTACAGAAGATGTAAAACCACTTCCTCTCAGGGCAGCTGCTCTTTTTGCAAGCCTGCCTGCTCTCCCTTCTGAGGGTGTACTTTTGCTTTCAATTAAAAAAAAAAAAAGGTGTCACTTGCTTGGCTTACATAGTGTGTCCTGAAATTCTTTTCCTGACAGTCACTAAGAACTTAGAAAAGCCTCCACTTGGAGGATGATAATAAAATGATTGCTTGGTGAAATCTGAATAAGGTCTCTAGTCTAGTTAATAGTGTTGGATCAATGACAATTTCCTGTTTTTAATTTTGTCTTATCATTAAAACAATATCGTAGGGGGAAGCGAAAAGAAGAACACATGGAGCCTCTTGGTACTATTTTTGCACATCCTGTGAGATGAAAATTACAGTAATTTGCTCTTTCAGTCAATAATGGACTTCATTTATGATGGTGGTCCTATAGTTTACAGTGGAGCTGAAAAATTCCTATCATCTAGTGACATTGTGGCTGTCATTGTAAGGTCACATACCTTTCCTATGTTTAGATACATGAATACGTTCCATTGCATTACATTTACCTACAGTATGCAGTACAGTAACCTGCTGTACAAGTTTGTAGCCTGGGAGCAACAGGCTATACCATATAGCGTAGGTGTGTAATACAGTATACCATCCAGGTTTGCCTAAGTACACTCTGATGTTCACACAACAATTAAATTGCTTAAGGATGCATTTCTCAGAACATATCCCATTGTTAAGCAACTTGTGACAATATTTCAAAGTAAGCAGTTCAAAAATAATTAATGTGTTCCTGAGGCTGTAGCACAGACCACATTGCAAGGCACCCTGAGATTTCAGCTCAGGAACTAGCTAGAAGGGCAGGTGGGAGTGTAAATGGGATACTAGGAAAAAGACAGGCTTGTGGCTGGCTGGGGGCTGGAGGACAGGAAAGATGAGGACACAGAAATTCATGCGAACAACTGTCAGATGGGAACCTGTGTTAAAAAGGAGGTGAGTTGGACATTCTATGCCACTTTATACTGGGGAGAGACAGCCATCAGTTCCTGAGATTGAGTAAGCAGGTTGGGGTGGGAACAACTGAATCCATAGGTACAGGGTGGAGGGTGACAGAAACTTACTGGGAAATGAGATTTCTGTTTTTTCAATTGACATGTAATAATTGTACATATTTATGGAGTACGTAGTGATGTTTTGATACATATAATTATAGTGATAAAATCAGGGTAGTTAGAGTATCCATCCTCTCAAACATTTATCATTTCTTTATGTTAGGAACATTCAATATCTTCCTTCTGGCTATTTGAAACTATGTAATATACTGTTGTTAGCTACGGTCATCCTACAGTGCTATAGAACACTAGAACCTATTCCTCCTATCTAGCTGTAATTTTGTATCCTTTATCCCACCTCTCCCTGTTTCTCCTTCCACCTACCCTTTCTAGCCTCTAGTATCTTATGTTCTACTTTTTACTTCTATGAGATCAACTTTTTTTTTTTTTTTTTTTTTTTGAGACAGAGTCTGGCTCTGTTGCCCTGGCTAGAGTGCCGTGGCGTCAGCCTAGCTCACACCAACCTCAAACTGCTGGGCTCAAGCGATCCTCCTGCCTCAGCCTCCCGAGTAGCTGGGACTACAGGCATGCGCCACCATGCTTGGCTAATTTTTTCTCTCTATATATATTTTTAGTTGTCCAGCTAATTTCTTTTTATTTTTAGTAGAAACGGGGTCTCACTCTTGCTCAGGCTGGTCTCCAACTCCTGACCTTGAGCGATCCACCCACCTCGGCCTCCCAGAGTGCCAGGATTACAGATGTGAGCCACCGCGCCCAGCTGGTGGCTTTTTTTAGCTTCAACATGTGAGTGAGAACATGCAGTGTTTAACTTTCTGTTCCTGAGTTATTTCACTTAACATAATGTTCTCCAGTTCATTGGTATTGCCACAAATGATAGGATTTTACTCTTTTTTATGACTGAATAGTATTCCATGGTGTATATATACCACATTTTCTTTATCCACTCACCTGCTGATGGGCACTTAGGTTGATACCATATCATGGCTACCGTGAATAGTGCTGCAATAAACATGAGGGTGCAGATGTCTCTGATACACTGATTTCCTTTCCTTTGGATAGACACCCAGCAGTGGGATTGCTGGGTCATATGGTAGTTTGAGGAGTCTCCATACTGTTCTCTGTAGTGGCCGCACTAGTTTACATTCCCATCAATAGTGTATAAGAGTTCACTTTTCTCTGCATTTGTTATTTTTTGTCTTTTTGATAATAGCCATTCTAACCCGGGTCAGATGATACCTCATTGTGGTTTTGATTTGCATTTTCCTGATGATTAGTGATGTTGAGTATTTTTTCATGTTTTTTGGCCATTTGTGTGTCTTCCTTTGAGAAGTGTCTGTTCAGATCATTTGCCCATTTTTAAATTGCATTATTTGGGTTTTTTTTTTTTGCCATTG
>RJWJ010021666.1:0-27624 GCA_004363605.1 Indri indri | reverse complement strand
GAGGGCCAGGCTCCCCTGCACCGCTAGGCTCAGTCCACAGACCATGGTTTGTGTCTACAAAACATTGTTTCCCTCCCCGGCCCTTGGCTGGTGTCCTGGCAGGGAGTGTGGGGTGCTGGCTGCACAGTTGGAGGAGATGTGGACCGGCCATTTTTCTATGAGGGTGGGAGGGTAGTGGAAGACACGAGTGGCTCTGGAACATGGAAGGTCCAGAAGTAAAAGATCCTGGGCAGCTTGAGCCACCTGGTGACCCGGTTCTGAGGCACATTAGCTGAGTCAATGGAGAAACTCCTCTTGAGAGAGTTTTGCAGTTCCTTGTTTGCGGTTTGTAACTGACCAAGCTTTAAAAACATGCCAGCCCTTGGTGTGTAATGAGGTGGAGGAAATTTTATTCACTGTAATTTCTCTTAGGAAGAAGGCTGTCTTTGTTCTAAGAATGCCTTGAACAAAGCTTCAGGGGAGCAGGAGGTTGCTCTGCTTGACAGAGGGGGAAGAATTGTGCTTTTTGATCCTAAAAGGAGAAAGGAGAGAGAAGGAAGAGGAGGAAAAAACAGCGGGGAAGAGAGTGAGAAACCGGGATGAGCTGAAAGACCAGTAAAAGAAATGCCATGGTGGGGACGTGGCTGGGGGCTCTTTGGAGATTAGTGATGCCTACTGTGCTTGTGAAAGTTGTTGTAATTTGCACTATTATGTCCTTCACCGTCATTCCAGGGAAGTTGCCAGCAAATTCTGCCTCATTCATGAAATCTCTGCAAGAGATTATTCTGGGGGATCTTGAAGGGCTATGAGTCTCCTGTCTAGGGACAGTGTGTGTGGATCATACCAGATGAAGGGAACCACCAGGACCTTGCAGAAGTGCAAGGGGGAAAGCTTTGGCCTTCCATGTAGGCCAGGGAATTGGATCTACATCTCCGAGGGTGTTATTCCTAATTATGGACCAAAGATAAAAGGCATTTACTATTCTAAATTCAGTAATTACTTAAGGGAATGGATGGTTGACAGATTATCATCCCAGAGAGCACAGAAAACTAACTGAAATTGTGTTCATAATACCAACTCAATACGAATATTGGTGTAGTAATCTCAAACTATTTCGGGTGTATTGTAGGATAGAATAAATAAGTAATTATACTGATGATGAGTACCAGAGTTCTCACTGTGGGAGCTGAGAGATACAAATGTGGAATAGGGGAAAAGACAAAAAGAACTATTAATATGTCGTGCTCTGTTTGGATTGGTGGTATCAATATGAACTCCTGATTTACACATGCACACACCTGCATTACTCTAATTTCCTGGCTCTGCTCACTGACTGCACTTTGCACGCAGATCTTGGTTTCTAAAAACCACTACCCACAACAAGGAACCAGGGCTCCTTGGAGAGACGGTGGAAGGCAGGTCTGAGGCAGCGAGAGTTGCTGCAGAAAGTGAGGAAGTGCTCAAAGAATGATAGAGACACAGGAACTGGCTTGAAAGGAAACCCACTGGCCACATTTGGGACAATTTGAGCATTAAAAAGAAAAACAGCAATGGATTCTAACACTTTGAATAAAAAAAAATCCATGATTCCATATGCTGTGGTATGAATGTGTCCCCTCCATAATCCAGGTGTTGAAACTTAATGGTGAATGGGATAGTATTAAGAGGTGATTAGGCCATGAGGGCTCCTCCCTGGTGAATGGGATTAAGGACCCTATACAAGAAGAGGCTTCACACAGCCTTCGGCCCTCTTGCCTTCTACCCTGTGAGGATGGGGTTCTCCTCCCCTCTGAAGGATGTAGACCCCACCGGACATCAAATGCTAGTGCCTTGATCTTGGACTTCCAGCTTCCAGAACTGTGAGAAATAAATTTCTGTTCTTCATAAATTACCTGATCTGTGGTATTCTGTTACACAAGCACAAATGGTCCAAGACACCATAGTAATGCTAAAAATGTGGGTGGGAGACGCTCTTCTTACCTTGTGTAACTCTTGGTGAAGTAACTGATTCGACCAGGATCATTAATGGATAACTATTTCCACAGAATAAAATGTTGTTGGGAAACAGAATATTCATTTGCTCTCAAAGTATCACTGTGCAGATTATTTACTTAACAATTACAAAGGGGAAAAGGTACCTTTACAATGGAGAGCCTTAACAAGCCTTTCATTCAGAAATCCCACTTCTAGAAATTTATCCAAAGCAATTAAGAGAAGTACAGTGAGATTTATGTATAAAGATATTTATTGCAATATTATTTATAGTGGCAGACATCCTTTAACAGGTGACCAATCTTAGCATCACTAACAATGAAAAAAACTGACATCGTGTGCCTCCTGATGTGATGCGATTCTGGTAGTAATCCCCAAATGCTGGAAGATACATAAAAGTCTAAGGAAGAAAATAAAAAGTGCTCACAATCTCACCTGCTAGAAAGAATCAACATGAACATTTTGGTGTATGTGTATGTACAAAATTGGGATGATTTATATAATATGTATATATATTTATATATCTCTATGGAGAAAATCATATATGATAGGCACGCATGTATGATATGCATGTATGCACGATGCATTGATATCATATGATTCTTTCTCTATATATTTACATAGCAATAGATATCCATGTATATACTTTGTTCCATATCATGAACATTTCATGAGCATTTTTCTTGTCATTAAATGTTTCAAAATGCATTTAATAACTGCATAGTAATTCATCACAGGGTTATTCTATAACTTATTTAATCATTTTCTCTGTTGATCATTTAGATGGTTTCAAGTATTTTGCCTTTACACATAAAGTGAAATAAATATCCTTATACATAAATCTCACTATACTTCTTTTAATTCCTTTGAATAAATTTCTGGAAGTGGGATTTCTGGATGAAAGACTTTTTAAGAATTTTGACAAATATTGCCAAATTGCCTTGCAAATTGTACCAACCTGTACCAAGATTTTATCAGTTTATACTCCTAATAGCAGTGAGTGATGGTGTCCATTTAAATGCATTCTAGACAGCACCAGATACTCTAACTTTGAATTCTTTAATGGAATTTTTAATTTAAAAAATTCCCAATTGTCAGTACCCTTATACACTTCAAGTTCTTGTCTATCCGTGTGCATTTTTGGCATGCTTACAACATTGAACATCTACTTTTTACTTGCTTTTTTCATTCATTTCCAAGTCTTCATAATTTCTTAAAATCAAGTTTTGTGGTATAAATAACCATCCCCTGTTAGACTTTTAGGTCTAACAGATAGGTCGTTTCCTGTCTTTTGCTTTCCTGCAAAAAACCAGTTTTGGGCATTATCACCTTTCATTTCTGCTAAATTTATTTTTTAGTATAAGTTCCCAGGAGGAGGGTAGCCAGGCTGGAGGCTACAATAGTTTTTAAAGTTCTTGGGGTAGCTGGATAGATTTATTTCCTGAAGCGATGCACCACCTGTCATGCTGCAAAAACCCCACTCAGCCTCCAAAGGTGACCAGAGCTCAGCGCAGGGAAAGCTACGTATGTGTACCTGCTTCCCCCTTCCCTTGGGCCTCTCAAAGCATGGCTCATGGCTGTGGGAGCCAAGGACTCATCCCAGCACAGACAGGTATCACCCTGCAGGTTCTGGGACTGCTGGGAGGGAACAAGAAGGAGTTTGGGGTGGTTGAGGGAAGATAAGAGAAGGGCTTGAGACTTTGCCTGCACATAGCGGGCAAAGCTTTGGCCCCCAGTTCCACCACCTGGAGGCCACATGAGTAGTGGTCAAGCGTGGTAAGGATCCACAGCCCTGCCCTCAGCAAATGCAAGACTGGCCTCGTGAGAATGACTAGCGACCAAGGCATGACGTAACATAATCCACTGGCCTCCCTGCCTTCCTGCACACCCCACTGCCAATTCATTCTCTTCCACCCCCGACATTATCTACTTTTTCCTTTTTGGTTTTTAAGCTTTGGGACTCCCAAACTCTCCACTTTGCCTGAAATGGTCCACAGTTCAATTGTACCTGATTCCTCTAAACATGCTTTCCATTATTTTCTGTGTTAGGCTGGGCCCAGCTTTGAATGAGAGTACAAAAGCCCTTGTTTTTCTTACCTGGGTACCCTATCTCAGTAGCCCCCAGCTTTGGGGGGGATTCAAGCATTTCTGTGATTTCTCTGGGAGATAAGTTACTGTCATGAGTACAGGAGGTTCTTCCATGCTGATGTCTTGCGGAAATGGCTCAGAACTAGGGTTGAGGGTTCTTGGGGTTTGTAGGTGATACCCACCTACTCTGTGACCTTGGACAAGAAGTACCCTTCCCTCTTGGCCCCAGTTTTCTCAGAGAGGAGATGGCCTAGCTGGTTCTATGATGTCTACATGCAGAGGGCTGTGCTTATCCACATCCTGTGTGAACAGGGCACTCTCCCCAAGATTAGTTTTGCTTCTGATGCCTCTTTCCTCAGCTCTCCTTTTGTGCCTTTTTCTTCCTGTCCCTCCATCACCATTCCCCTCCGTCACGGTATCCTGCCCTCTCTGGCCACCACCCCAACCTCCGAGCCTACCCCTTTTCTTCCTACGCTTTCCCGTCAGGGCTTTGGAGCGGGACCGAGGGGCCAAGATTCTCCTCTGTTGGAATCCTCTGCTGCTGGAGCACAGCTCCCAGGTGCATGCCTTTCCAGAGGGACCTTCTGCAGACCATGTCCTGTCAAATGCAAGAAGAGACTGTCATGGTGACACTTTCTGGCAAGCTGGCTGGTGAGGGAGATGGAGTTTGGGGAGCAGCAGCTTGGGCTGGCCTTTCCCCCAGCCGGGGCTCCCAGCCGGGCCCTTCACAGACTTTGCATTCAGGGGCTGGCTCCCTGTTTGTTCCTGGCTGAAAACAGTTCCTGCAGGGTTTGCCCTGCTGCCGACCTCCCAGCTTTCCCCACCCCTCAAGTGCCCAAGCTCTCTGCCAAGCCTCACCATCCTACAATGTGAGAGGAAGGCTTAAAACAGGGGGACCCCTCCTCCTATTCCCCAAGTCTCCACAAAATGGCCCCATTCTCTGCAATGGGGACACCAGCCCCCAGAACATCCAGGCCTTGGGGACCTTTCAAGACAGGTGGCCTAAGGCCTTGCTTGTCCCACAGGGCCAAGAGAGGCTTAGTAAGGCAGAGGCCAGCCTGTAGCACCCAGAGGCAGAAAAGCACATTCCAGCTTCCTTCAGTCCTGGGTCTTTAGACTTGTCTTTGGATTTTGTTCCCCCTCAACCCATGCCCTTTGCCAAGATCAGGGCTCTTTGGAACTTATTCTTTTGGCAAGAGGGCTCCCTTTGATGCCTGTGTCGAATGAGATGGAATCTGGCCAGGTTGTTATAGGAACTCAGGAGAATCCCTGGAGTGGGAAAAATAATGAGAACACGGGGCCATTCACCATTCAGCGTTGGAAAGTAGAGCATGCATTGTCCAGGCTGCAGGGCCGAGGCAGCGGGAGGAAGCAGGCTGAGGCGGGGGGGTTGCTCAGCACTAGGAGGCTCTGGCGGTGTTGGGGGGTGTGGAGTGGGCTGTGCAGCGGGTGTGCAGAGCACGAGGCTGAATAAACTCTGGGTTCAAATACTAAATCAACCACTTACTATTTGTGTGACCTTCAGTTAAAACAATCAACATGATCCAATTTTGTTGAAAAACAAATGTATTAAGTCTAGGAGAAAAATCACCCTCTCTTTGGTAGTGCTTATCTCAGTGGTATGTTTACGGGTGATTTAAAATTATTTTTTTTGCTTTTCTATTTTTTTCTGACATTTTCTTTAAACAGCATGGATTACTTGTATAATTGGGAAAAAACAAACAAAAAACAACCACAAAGCTCTCTCTCCACTTTGGAAATGAACAGATTCCAGGAATGGGCTCTTGAGAATCTAGGAACTGATACTCAGACACTTGAAAGGGAAAGGATAGTGCTTTTCAGCCTTCAGGCCAGTCCAAGTAAGAAGAGTTTCCTTGGTCCCTGTCTACAGTTCCACTGTGGGCCGGGAGCCAGGCCAGGGTGAGCCCAGCGCTGGAGATGGGTACTTCGCACAGGCCTGGGGTCGAGGGCGGCCTGGCTGGTTTGTCTGAGTCGGCAGTTATTCCTGCTGCTGATCTTCTGCATGGGGGTGGCTGATCATAGCCCACCCAGTCAGCCAGCTCAGCAAACTCTCAGTCTGCCACACTGCGTGCTCTTCGTGGGCTTATGAGGAGGTCTCTCCCCAGCCAGCCTTTTCCAAAGGGGAACAGGGCGGCTTCCCGGAGTTTCCTCCCCAACACTGGGCATCCCTGATGTCTGATTCCCTCATCTGGAGCTTGACGTGAGCTGCCTTCCATCCCTGTTGTCTGTTGATTGTTAATTTTTTGAGATATAACGTATAGTAAAATGCATAACTCCTAACTGTATGGCTTAGTGAATTTGTACCTATGTTTATGCCCATATAACCACCACTCAGATCGAGACATTGAACATGCCTGTTACCCTAGAGGGTTCCCTCATGTTTTTTTCCCTGTCAGTACCCCCCTTCAGGTGGAACATGATAAGGCCCTCTACTGCCATATGTCAGTTTGCCTGTTTTAAACTTTATTATATGTATTCTTTGTATCTTCTTTTGCTTATCATTGTGTGTATTAGCCTGCTGTTGCTATGTAACAAAGCACCCCAAAACTTAATGGCTTAAAACAACAGTCAGGTATTTTGCCTACTGGTTTTCAGCTTGGGGTGGGGCTTACAGGGAATGGTTCATCTCTGCTCCATGTGGCATTGCCCAGGGTGGCTTGATGGGGGCTGGAAGATTCCATTGCAAGATGGTTCACTTGTATGGTGAGCAAGCTGGTGCCAAGGCCTCTGTTCCTACGCACATGGGTCTTTCCTAAGCCACTTGGGCTTCCTTACGGCGTGGTGACTGGGTTCCAAAAGAGTGACCATCCTGAGGGCAAAGTAGAAGTGAAAGACATTTTTATTATCTAGCTCTAAGATGAGGTTACTTCACCTTACTTCTGTCATTCTCTATTTGTTGAGCAGTCACAAAGTCCTGACCAGAATCAAGCAGAGGGGACATAGACTTTACCTCTAAATGAGGATGTAGGAATGTTCTAGAAGAACATGGGAGACAGGAATATTGGGGTGGCCATTTTTGGAAAACATATTCTGCCATATTATGTCTGTGAGATTCATCTACTTTATAACATGTATTTGTAGTTTACTTTTTAATTGTTGTATAATATTTCATTGTGGAAATATTCAATATTCAATATTTCATATTTCATACTATAATTTACCTATTCATTCTACTGTTGAATTATTTGCAGTTTTGGGCTATATAAATAGTGCTGCTGTAAACATTCTTTTTTCTCGTTTTTTTAATTAATTTTTTTTTCTGTCCTCTGAAGGCCAGGATGAACATTCTTATACAAGTCTTTTGGTAGACAAAGTCTACCTTCTATCACTTGCTATCTCTTTAGATTCTAAAAATCATACAATTCTATCCTTTTCTCTCTCTATCCCCATCAGTTACTGTAGCCATATATACTTTAGTAGGTAAATCTTTGCCAGTGTTTTTTAAATGTCAAAAATAAATTATTTAAGTATTACATAAATACGTTCTTTAAAAAGCTTTCAATATTACAGTTAAGGTTAAAGTTCCTTCTGACATCCTTTGCCAAGTGTGGGCCCTTTCCTTCTACCCCAAGGTAACCCCTGTCACCAGTTTAGTAGGTCTCCTTCTAGGACTTTTTTTATGCATTTAGACACATAAATATTCTCATAGAAAATATTGTTTTACATGTGTGTGTGTTATTTGGTACAAGAAACAGCATCAAACTACTTGGCAATTTGTTTTCTTACTCAAGAAAACATCTTGGTGATACAGCCATGGAGTCACACGTAGCTCTACTTCACTTTTTAAACTGCTGAATACTGCTCCATAGTAGTGTTATACCACCATCGTTGAGCCATTTCCCAATGGAAGGACATTTAGGTGGTATCCTTCTTTATTGTTTTTTGTGTGTCTATGAACTGAGGACAGGCCTGAGGCCTTGCACATTGTAAACACTTTCAGTACTTGATTGACACTGATGTAATCCTACAAGGGAAAAATTCACAGGAGCCCTGGATCTGTGCCCCTCAATGTCTCTTTCTTTCCTCTGCAGAGACGTCTCAGAGAGGCTGTGCAGCTGCTAGAGGACTACAAGCATGGGACCCTGCGCCCAGGGGTTACCAATGAGCAGGTAACTCTGTTGGAGGTGGGAGTATGGCAGGTGGAGAGGGGAAGGAAGGTGGTAAATTCACAACCCCTTCCCTGCACCCAGAACCACTTTACTTTCCTCGAGTATCTACTTCTACTGCTGCTATGTACCCCTGGGGACTTCCTGCTCTTTTGGGGAGATACTCGGGTCTCCCCCATATCCTAGGTCTGGTAGGAAGCATAGAGGCTGATAAAGCTAGAGACCCAAAGACAGTGGTTTGGTGAAGCCAGTTTGCACTGGCTTCTAGGAGCTGATTGGAAGCATTTATTCCCAATTCCACATTCAGCGACGTCACAGTGGTAGCTTTAAATTAGCCACGAATGGGAGTATTTACACCATGGAAATTGGCAAATGCCACAAATCAGGACTTTTTCTCCAGAGAACCAGTTATTAAACATGTACCATCACACTATTGCCAAAAATTCAGGTTAAGGGTGGGAAGGATGGGGAGGATGGTGAGGATAAGGCTAGGATACTATAGTTTCATTTTTTTTTAAATATATAGGAACTTGTATTAGAGCTAACTGAAATGTCGAGGGTTATGTTTGGTTTTGGGGAGAAGGTAGGAGAATGTAGTATAGAACAACTTTAATGATTATTAAGACTTATGGTTAATGTCTCAAAGTCTTTCTTTTTGTTCATTAACTTAATTTCAAAAACTTTTTCAAAATTCCTATTTTTTCACAGTAATATGTGTACATAATTGAAAAAGTCAAATATTACTAAAGCACTTGTAAGTAAAAATAGTATGCTACCCATCCCTCCCAAATTCCCATTTCTGGGAAAGCAACTACTTTTAGCTGTTCTTCAGACAAAAATCTGTATTTCAAACTAATGTGCTTATCTACTCTGCTATTTCTCAATTAGTTCTTTTGCACTATCTGTTTTGGTAGTTGAGGATTCAGAGCTGTCTTATTATCCATCCCTGTAGACATCTTTGCCCCCAAAATAGTTATTATGATTTTGGGGGCTTATTCAGTATTCATGTTATTACAATTATATAAATAACATTTACTGCATAGTCAAGTTGGTTGTATCATGATTATGTTTCTTCTCTTTTCCAACTTTATGTTTTATCTGGAGTTGATGATGGCCTCATTTTTTCCGTTGGCATAGTTTCCTTTGTACCGTCTTTAACCTTACCGTACCCTCCAGCAGGCTTTCAACGTAGTCACGCACTACGTAATGTTTTGGTCAACGACTGACTGCGTATATGAAGGTGGTCCCATAAGATGAAAAATGCTTCTCACCTAGTGACATCTTGATGATCTGGACCCTGTGTAGGCCGAGGCTAATGTATGTCTTTGTGTCTTAGTTTTTAGCTAGTATTAAAAGAGTTTAAAAAGTAAAAAACGAAACAAAAACCAAAAAAACTTTAAAAGTAGAAAAAAGCTTATAGAATAAGGATATAAAGAAAGAAAATATTTTTGTACAGCTGTGCAATATGTTGTGTTTTAAGCTAAGTATTATTACAAAAGAGTCAAAAAGTTAAAAAAAATTTAAGAGTTCATAAAGTAAAAAAGTTACAATAAGCTAAGTTTAATTTATTATTGAAGAAAGAAAACCACTTTTTTTTACTGTACCTTTTCTATGTTTAGATATGTTTAGATCCGCGAATACTTACCACTGTGTTCCAATTGCCTACAGTATTGAATGCAGTAACATGCTGTATAGGTTTGTAGCCTAGGAGCTCTAGGATAGACCAAATAGCCCAGGCTGTACCTTCTAGGTTTGTGTTAAGTACACTCTGTGATATTTACGCAGGAAAGTTGCCTAATGATGCATTTCTCAGAATGTGTCCCTGTCGTTAAGTGACACATGACTATATTTTCAGTGCCTTTTTTTAATTTGAAGACTCCTATTTTTCAGTTCCATCTTTCTTTCTTTTCTTTTCTTTCTTTTTTTTTTTTTTTTTTTAAGAGACAGGGTCTTGCTCTGTAGCCCAGGCTGGAATGCAGTGACTCGCTGTAACCTTGAACTCCTGGGCCCAAGTGATCCTCTCACCTCAGCCTCCTGAGCAGTTAGGACTATAGGTGCAAGCCACTGTGCCAAGCTAGTTTTTTTTTTTTTAATTTTTTATAGAAATGGGGTTTCAATATGTTGCCTAGGCTGGTCTCAAACTCCTGGCCTCAAGCAATCCTCTCGCCTCAGTCTCCCAAAGTGCTGGGATTATAAGCATGAACCACCATGTCCAGCCTCGGTTCCATTTATTTTTCCATGAAATTTTCCTTTCTGGGGCCCACCTCGCACCAGCTCTAAGTTTTCCCTTTCCCTGGTATATGCTGTAGCTTTGGTGGAACACCTCTTCTAGTAGCTTCTTGAAAAAGGGTAAACGGGAAGAAAGTTTCAAGTCTTTTTGTGTCTAAAAAAAATTGTAATTCTGCACTCAGCCTTAATTGACAGTTTGGCTGAGGAGAAAATTCTAGGTTGACAATCATTTTTCTTCAGATTTTTGAAGACCATTGTGCTATTTTCTTCTGGGTTCCAATATAGCTGTTGAAAAACCTGATGCCATTTTATTCCCGATTCTTTGCAAGTGGTCTGTTTTCTTTCTTTGGAAATACTTAGGATTATCTCTTTATCTGTGAAATTGATTTCTGAAATTTCACAACACTAACTCTTTTAAAATTCATTATTTTGGATTCTTGGTGACCTCTTTCAGTCTGAAGACACCTTTCGGTTCTAGCAAATTTTTAAATAATGTTTCTCTGATAATTTCTTCTCATTCTGGAACTCTTATTAGTCAAGTATTGGACCTCTTAGGCTGACACTCAGATTTTCTTACCTTTTTTCTCTTCTGTGCCATCACTGTGTATGTGGGGCTGGGGCCTGGAGGATAGAGCAAGGAAGGAGCTGGGTGAGGTTCTTGCCTCGTGGAGCCCCTGACCCCTGAAACCAGGCGGTGACAGTAAGAACACATGATACTGCGGGAGTAACCCGCCCAGACTCACCTAGATTTGCGGGGTGGGAAGAGGGCCTGCGAGGAGGGGCTCTGGGTAGGAGTGGTCTGGAAGCACCTTGTGCTGGAGGTGGGAGAGCACCTGCAGAGGGAGTGACCGAGGCGAAGGTGCTAGACCGCAGCAGGGCATGTGAAAGGAGGGCGGATGCGTGAGCGGACGCGGCACCTTGGCCAGACGCCCTCGTGCAGGGTCCTGGGGGAGTGCTGAGACACGGGGCAGTGCCTGCTTACGCAGGGCCCGTCTTAAGGCATTTGCACTGTGTACTGAGTCCCGGGCAGCCGCCAGCAGGGAGGGCAAGCTGTGCCCTTTCATTCCCAAGCAGCAATATTTCCCTCTGGCCACGGGCACTAGAGAGCGCGGATGGCGTGACCTGATACTCCACCCTTCTTGAGGCCGAAGCGGTCCTCAGACCCTCACACGTTCTTCTCAGACCTGTCAGGGGTGGGTCCAGCCTCCAAGCCCTTCCCAACCCTGTGTCTGCTCCTGGCCCAAGCTCCCCTCTGCTCCATTCTTGCTCAAGTTGGATTCTGGGACCCCTTCCAGCTCTCAGAGTCTGGGGAGTGAGGCCCATTTCCTCCTCTTTGCTCCCTTCAGTAGCTTAAAGCTGCCTGCCCTGTTTCCTGGGCCTCCTTTGCGTTCTGTCCTGAAAGCCCCCCTGTGCCTCCAGGGAGCTGGGGAGGTGGCCTGGCACTAGCTGTGCTCCCCAGTTCTGGCTCATGGAGGTGGTGCCTGCAGTGTCCATCTGGAGGCTGGGTGGCACAGTGCTCTAGGTGTGAGCCTGCCGCCATGGCCCCCAGAGGCAGAGCCTCTCTGTTCCTCCCTTCCCCCATCCTCTGGCTCCCTAGGGAACGAGGGGCTGGACTTTGCATCAGCTCTGGCAGTGCTTCCCTCCCTGTGCCTCAGTCTGCAAAGCCACACCTTCTTCTGGCCTCCACAGACACAAGAGGAGAGGGCACAGGTAATGACATGCCAGCTCAGGGCTTGGGAAGCCTCAAGGACGGGCCCTGGCCCTGGCCCAGGCTGGCCCTGCTCAAGGGTCATGTATGTACCATCTGAAGAGGCCCAGGGTGGTTCTCGGTCTCAGTCCGGGCACCTCGCCTGCATCCAGGCTCTGTGCCTGCTCTGATGTCCTTTCGCGGGTGTGTGGGTCAGAAGCCTGTGGCTGGGTCTGTGGTGTCGTGTACAGTGCTGGGTAACTTGTGACCCTCTGTTTTTCTACCCAGTTTGTTGTCTAACCTGCCCTCCAGTGACAACACCTCACCAGCGAGTATGTGCAATTGTATTGGTCTTTTGTTCACTCTTGATGCCGTGTCTTCTGTTAGCGGGGGACTGATACCTCCTCCAGAGACTGTTCTTATTTAAAGGTTGCTATGCCAATTAGTCCTGAGGATAAAATAAAAATAAATATAATTTACCTTTTAGGCTCAGGAGGTAGAAATTTGATGTGCTATGAGCCCCAATAAGGACTGTAGCTTTCAGTTAAACAACAAAGCCATAGTTGAGCAAAAATACAAGCATAGGCACAACCAACTAAGTTTCTGAATGTCGGCTCTGATTTGTGCACTCGTATCTGCTGGGGCTTTGCCAGAATGGCTTGGCGTGGATGGAGATGGGTGGGATTAAATGCGGAAGACCCCTCCCCATGGTGAGCTACCACTCACTGCTTGCTTACCAAGTGCCAGGCACTGCACTAAGTACTAGCACTGTACATGCATCATCTCAATTAATCTTCCTAGAAACCTGTCAGTCGGTACCTGTGTCAACTCCCATTTTATAAGCCAGAAAACTGAGGCTCAGAGAAGTTGCACTTCTTGCCTAAGGTCCTATCGCTAGTACATGGTGGGACAGGCATCTGACACTGGGCCCTCTTAGACCAGTGGGAGGGATGTTTTCTGTAAGTCACAGGCAAAAGCTGAGAAGTAGAATGGGGAGGAGAAACATATCTATGTCAGGGGAGGGGAAGAGGGAATCAGGGGAGAGGAACAGACAGAGAAAGAGGCAGAGAAATGAGGTGAGGTAGAGAAAGTTGGAAAGGAAGTTGGGAAGTTAAAGGCCAGATTATGAAAGTCTTTGAAAACCAGGCAGAGATGCTGGACGTGTCATGTTGGGTAAGAGGAAGCTACTGAAAGCTCTTGAGCAAGGGAGTAGCATGACAGCGGCACTGTGGCAGGATCAGTTGCTGGCAGTGCCGGGTGGACTGGGGATGAGTAAGTGCTGTTGCAAAAACCGGGTTGGAAGCTACCGGAATCATTGGGAGTGTGGTGAGCAGGTCACTGGGAACCACTGCAGGGTCCTGAGCGGTGGTTTTTGTCCATCGTCCCCATTCCCCAGGGGCTGGGAACCAGCCAACCTCTATTAAGTGCCTGCTCTGCACCTGGCGCAACATGTCAGCTGCTCAGAGCCCCCATGCAGGTTATGTTTCTGCCCTCGACCTGCCAAGGAGACGCAGCTGCTGGGATGCAAGAGATGCTGCAAGTCTCCTCCTCTGGCAGAGAGGAAATGGGGTCAGCTGTGTTCAGGCTCTGCTGAAAATAGCGGAGTAAATACCAGAGGCTTAAAATACTTGCACCCCAAATCTTCTGTGGGTGTCAGCAGGTTTGTCAGGAGCTGGCTGAAGGGAAGGGGCTGACCCACCAGCCTTACCCCGACTCCCAGCCTCAGGCTCCGGGAATCCGGATGGGCACCCTGCCCCTCTGGGCCAGCCCCAGCTTGGCCCTTATTGTGAGCACAGAATAGGCATGTTAAGTGATCAGTGTGAGCTGAGGCATTTGTGTGAGGGCGAAGTGTTGTCCTATGGCCTCCCGGATGGTCTCCCCATTGTACCTGGGCTCCCCCCATCCATTCCCAGCACAGCAGTCAAAGTGATCTGTGGAATGACCAGACATTGTTTGTTCCTCTGCTCCAGGGTTTCTCAGACTCAGCTATTGGCATTTGGGGCCAGATGATTCTGCGGTGGGGGCCGTCCTGCACACTGAGAATGTTTAGCAGTGCCCCTGGCTTTGACCCAATAGATGCTAGTAGCTCCCCTCCCCAGTCATGACAACCACAAATGTCTCCAGATGGTGCCAGATATCCTCTGGGTACAAAAGCTCACCCCCTACCCCAGTAGGGAACCATGGCTCCAGTAGAAATTCTGTAGTTTTTCACTTAGAGTAAAAACCATAGTCCTTAGCTCAGCCTGCAAAGCCCTCATTCCTCTCTGACCTTGTCTCCTACAACTCTCCCTCTATTCAGTCTACTCCATTCACCCTGGCCTCCTTGCTGTCCCTCAAACACGCCTTATAGGCCCACTTCTGCCTCAGGGCCTTTGCACTGCCTTTTCTGTCTGCCAGAACACTCACCTGCTAGATATCTGCATGGCTCACTCTCCTCTTCAAGTGTTTCCTCTGGTGTCACCTCAATGAGACCCGCTCCAACCACCTGACTTAGTGCTGTAACTTCCATCCCCACTGCCAGCACACACTCCTTGTCCTCTATCCTGTTCCACTTTCCCTTGTATCCTTCTAACATGTCAGAGAGTTTACTTATGTATTGTTTTCATCTTATTGTCTATCTGGCCACACCAGCCTGTAGGCTCCACAGAAGCAGAAATTTTTGTCTGTTTTTTTCACCCATGTATCTACCCTTAGTGCCTAGAGCATCAACACTTAGTAGATGCTCAGTAAGTATTTGTTAAATAAATGAATTTGTTAAATAAATGAATTATTAATTTTCACAACCTTGAAAGTATTCCTCATATTACAGATGAGGAAATCAAGGCTCAGAAAGATTAAGTAAATGGGCCTAAATCTCACGGCCAGCAGGTGGGAGATCTGGAATTCAAACTGGGTCTCGATGGAGACAAGCGGTGCATGCAGGGAGATCGCGATGCTGCCATGTGCTGTGCCCCAGAACGAGGCAGAGAGTCTCCCCCTCTCTTGCATCTGTAGAACTGGGGGGTACCTTCGCCCTACATAGACTTGCAACAGGTACATGTTACCTGGGAGTAACCATGGCAACAAAATTAATGGTGAGGTATAATGCGACTGGCCCAACTGATAAATTAGGAAGTTTTTTTTGTTTGTTTTGTGGAGGCATTCTTTGCCTTACAGAAGGATCCCCTTCAGGCTCTGTTTAATTACCTTCTGGAGGTTGTTTTAAATAGGCTCTGTCTTTGCTGCCTTGGGAAGTTTGGAGAAGCAGCTTGGAAGGAGGCAGAGGGGAAGGGGAGCGAGCCAGGCTGGGGGTGGGGCTGGGCAGTTACTCCTCCCTGCGGGTGGTGGGGGTATGTCCTGCTCTGCCTGAGAAGGCAGGGCTTGTGAGTCGGCCGTGCCCTCGTATGTCTGGGATGCACCCTCTGCCCCTCCCTTGGTGTCTACACTGCCGTTCAGATCGGTTCAGGCAGCGGCTCAGCGGAGGTGCTGTTTTTGAAATCAGCAAACTTCTGCAATACTTCAGCCACCTCTCGCCCACACTGCTTCCCCACACCTCCTCTCTGTCCTCATTCGCCAAGTTGAGGAATCGAGCAGGGTTCAAAGCCTCATCTCCACACTGGTTTGTCACTGGAGCCAGTAAGTGCCAGGGGGTCGGGGCCGCATATTTTCATGTTTAGCCAGAGGTACAGAGGAGATGGGCTGAACCCAAACGAGATCAGGTCACAAGTAGGAGTTGTAGTTTAAAGTGGAGATGCTTCCTTCGTGGATTGACGAGAAGACACTGGGGGCTCCCTTCCCTAGATTCGCAGTGTGGACGGCACACCCGCTGCACATCTGGCCTCCCGTCAGTACTTCACATCCCAGGATGACCCTCCCCTGTAACCTGTTCGTAGGACTGGCTGGTGAAGCTTCGAACTGGCAGCCAGCTCTTGGCTTGTGGGCGCTACCTGCTGCCCTTTCTGCATCTACCATTTAACCCCACGGGTCCAGCAGGTCCCAGGGAAAAGCCTAGATCCAAGGAGTCAGACCTGAGTCCTTGTCCTGGTCTCCACGTAAGCTGGGCCTGGCATCATAGGCTGTTGGACAGCAAGGGGCCCTGGAGAGGCTTGCTTCCACCTGCTACCCCTTCTTCTACCTGATTAATTTTAAAAACAGTGCAAGTCTAAGGTGTGAGGTGACTTGCACAGGAAGACCATGCAAGTTAGTCACCAAGCCAAGGCCCAAATCCATGAACGTGACTGTTGTCACTGCAGCCTGGAGATAGGAGGAGCCCAAACAAGTTCAAGTCATGACTAGGAATTTTCATTGAAAATGAAGATGTCCCTCCCATCTCACCCCCAAAACCTCTGAGGCTGGTCTGTTGCCAGATGCCACCAGAAGAGCCTCAAGCACCATCTTACTTAGCTTCTTCTATTCCTTCCTTTCTTCCCTGGAAAGCCCTCCCTGATGTCCTATAACCCCAAATAGGTGATATTAGAGTGATACTAGCTGCTGTAACAAAAAGATCCCCAGGTGCACTAGCTGGGGATTTATTCTCTCCCATGCGACAATTCAGGTTCCAGGTGGGCAAGTGGCTCTGCTCCACAGGATCTTTCTCCACCACCTCCTTGGGTGTCATCCTGTCTGCATGGCCAAGGCTGGGCTGCAGCCACATCCTTGCTCTGGCTCACAACAAGGGCACAGAGGGCATGGAGAGGGAGACACTGGCCTGGAGAAGGCACATTACTTCCCCTGAGATGCCACTGGGGGGCTCAGTCACATGGATAAACCCAACTGCAAAGGAGCATGGGAAATGTAGGGCAGCCGGCCAGCCATCTGCCAGCTACTGTTCTCTGACTGTGGACGAAGGGGACATAGATTTTGTTGGACAGTTCACGGTCTGTGCCATATGGGTTGACAAAGGGCTTGGAAGTTGTGTACCTTTTTTCTATAGTTTCAGTGGTTACCTTTAATTTTTTTTAATAATTATTTTTGAGTAGGTAATGTATGAGCAAAATACAGAATTCTAATGGTATGAAAAAAAGTAGAGAATAAAAAAAGTCTCCTCTGCTCTGTCCCCCAAGTGCCCACTTCCCCTCCCTACAGTAATCATCGATTTCTTCTGTATCATGCCAGAGATACCCGCATAGGTACTCAGGATATAATAATATCTCCAGTTAAATCCGCTGGAACATTGTTTGTAATAGCGAAATGATAAGACAGTCACAAAAGAACTAATGTTGTATGATTCTACTCATGTGAGATACCTAGTGTTGTCAAATTCATAGAGACAGAAAGTAGAATGGTCGTTTCCAGGAGCTGGGGCAGGAATGGGGAGTTTAATGGGTACAGAGTTTCAGTCGGGGAAGATGAAAAAGTTCTGGAGGTGGATAGCGGTGATGGCTGCACAGTGTGAATGTACTTAATGCCGGAGAACCGCACTCTTAGAGGTACTTAAGATGGTAAATTGTATGTTATCTATATTTTACTATAATAAAATAAAAGCTGGGAAATAGCCTGAAAGTCCACCAATAGGGGGCAGTTTATAATATATTCATTCAAGGTTTCTGTTAGGAAGAATAAGGCTGCTTTCTGTGCATTGATACGGAAAGATCTCCAAAATATACTACATGCCTGAGGGGCAGAACAGTGTGCAGGAGTGTGCTAGCATTGGACGATGGGCGCATGTGGTGGGTAAGAGTGGAGTCTCTGGAGCCAGGCTGCTTGGGTTCAAATCCCAGCAATGCTGTGGGACTTTGGGCAAGTCACTTAAGCTCTTGGAGCATCAGTTTCTACACCTATAAAATGGGAGATATACTAGTGCCTACCTCCTAGGGTTGTTGAGGGGATTAAATAAGCTAATAGATACGAAGCCCCTAGAAGACACGTAACCCTTCGTCTGACACATAGTATGTATGCACTGAGTGGGAATGAATGGATGAGTGAATGAATGAATCTTCTGGCTCCATCTCTAAGAACTTGGGCATGGCTCTAAGCTTTGGTCTTTTCATCTGTTCTGTGGCAACAGGTTTCTGAGTATGAGAATCAGATAGTTAATAGGAGGAAAAGTGCTCAGCAAAACATAAAAGCATGGAATTATCATACGAGACTTTACCATTGGCTTTTATCTGTGGCACTAGCCTGCTGGGCTACATGTGTGGTGGTGTTGTTTGTGGGGTGGGGCACATTTCCGTAGGCTCTGGGCTCTTGGCCTTCCAGAGTGCCCTCCCTGCAGCATCTGCCTAACTCCCCATCGCTGCCCCTAGGTTGGAGGGGAGGAGGCAGTCCTTGAATCCGAGGGATACAGATGCAGTCATTGCTTACGAGTGTGGTGCTGTTTATCAGGACTTTGGCAGGAGGGGAGTCTGCTGCGAACCGCAAGGGGGAGGTACTGGGACCTCAGGATGGTGTTAGCCACACTCTTTCTCTCGTGCCTCAGGCCTGGCTATCGCCCTGGCCAGGAGCAGAGAAGACTCAGGCCTGGAGGCCAGGAGGCCCGAGTGGCTGTCTGCATCCTGCCACCAGGCCCCTGGGACCCTGGCTTAGTCACTTAGTCTCTCTGAGATGAGCATCTACCCACCTCACAGGCATGATGGAGGAAGGACACAATAGAGATGAAGTCACTTTGAAAGCTGAGTAAATCCTTTAAAAAAATATTGCTCACTGGAATTGCGTCCCCTCTATTTTAGGCAACTATATCGAGCACGTTCTATGAGTCACATATTTTATATATGCATATCTCATTCAAGACTCTGTATTAGTCAGATTAAGCCCCCAGATTTCAGGGGCTTACCATAGTAACATCTACTTCTCAGTCACGTCTGAATCCAGTGCAACCTGGGACTTGGCAGATGCCAAGTTCAGGGACTGGCTTTATCATCTTCTAGGTCCTCACTGTCTTCCACCAGGTCCTCCATGGGAGGCTTCGGGGCCAGGCCTGGAAGTGGTGAACGTCATTTCCGTACACAGTCCATTAGCCAGCACCTAGTCCCGGGAGGCCACATGACCTCAGCGGGGCTGGGAAGTATCAGCTTAGCTGTGTGCCAGAAGGGAAACGAAGTCTGCCGGGGGCACCAGGCACTCTCTGCCCTACCCTTACAACAACCCATTTTACTGGTGGAGAAACTGAGGCACAAAGGCAAAGTCATTTGCCAGGGCCACACATACTGTGGCAGAACCAGGATTTGTCCCCTCCCCCTTTTTTCACTGCATCCTTTTCTTCTTTCATATTCTACTGCTTTGAAGATACTATAGCTTTTTAAAAGTTTTCTTTAGTTTCTGCGTTGTCTCGTTTCCTCAGAATTCCTTTTTCCTTTCACCTCCAGAATTCCTTTCCTATAGATGCATGTGTAGCTCACGGAGCAGTGATCCTTTTCACTGGGGTCCTCTAAATAGCAGTATTTATAGGCAGAGCTGACTGCATCATTTGCGAGGCTCAATGCAAAATGAAAATGCAAGACCTTTGTCAAAAAGCAGAAAAAAGCTTTTCCCTCTTTTCTGCGTTCTCTCTCTACTTCCCCCCTGCCCCAGACATGGCAAGGTGGTTTTTTTTTTTAATTTGCTATTATTTAATGTCTTTCGCCCTCAGCCACGGGGGCACTCATGGTGCCAGTGCAGACCCTCACAGGCTCCCAGAGCCCTGCTCCGCAACTTGGTGTGTGGGACCTGCATGGCCTACCTGGCCCTCCCTGCTCATAGCTCTCCGCCAGGAGTGGGGGGTGACAGTCACTGAGTGGGTGCCGAGAACCCATCCCAGGGAGGTGGCTGGAGGCAGTGTGAGGCAGGACCACATGTGAGCTGAGGCTCCAGGCCACCAGCACATGCTCCATTGTCCCGTCCGTCTTCACTTACAAACCACACATTCCAAGATGAAGATACAGTCACGCGTTGCTTAATGACAGGGACACATTCTGAGAAATGCATCATCAGGCATTTCATCATTGCGCGAACACGAGAGAGTGTACTTACTCAAACCTGCATGGTGTAGCCTCCTCGATCTAGGCTGTAGGGGATGGCCTGCTGCTCCTGGGCCACAAACCTGTACGGCATGTGCCTGCACCGAACACTGCAGGCAACGGTACCACAGCGGCATTTGTGTATCTCAGCACAGAAGTGGTACAGTAAAAATACGGAGTAAGAGATTTTAAACAAGGGTACACCTGTATGAGGCACTCACCGTGAATGGAGCTTGCAGGACTGGAAGTCGCTGTGGGTAAACGGTGAGCCAGTGGGGAGTGAGTGTGAAGGCCTAGGGCATCACTGTACACTACTGCAGACTTCGTAAACACTGCACACCAAGGCTACACTCAGTTTATAAAAAAATTAGTTTCCTTCCTTCAATGATAATTTAAACTTAGCTTACTGTAACTTTTTTAATTTATAAACTAATTTTTTTAACTTTTTGACTCTTTCGTAATAATACTTAGCTTATAACACAAACACATTGTACAGCAGTACAAAAATATCCTTATTCTGTAAGCTTTTTTCTGTTTTAAATTTTTTAATAAAATTTTAAACATTTCTGTTAAAAGCAAAGACAAACACGCACGTTAGCCTAGGCCTACACAGGGTCAGATTGTCAATATCACTGTCTTCCACGTCCACATCTTGTCCCACTGGAAGGTGTTCAGGGACAGTAACACACATGGAGCTGTCATCTCCCATGATAACAATGCCTCCTGGACTACCTCCTGAAGGACCTGCCTGAGGCTGTTTTACAGTTAACTTTATATATATACATGGCGCACACTCTAAAATAATGATAAAAAGTATAGTGTTATAAACACATACACCAGTAACAGTCATTAATTATCAAGTATTATGTACTGTACATAACTGTATGCGCGAGGCTTTTATACAACCGTGGTAGCATAGTAGGTTTGTTTACAGCATCAACACAAACATGTGAGTAACACGTTGCTCTGTGATCTTACGATGGCTATGAGGTCACCAAGCAACAGGAATTTTTTAGCTTCATGATAATCTTTCGGGACCACTGTCTTACATGTGGCTTTTCGTTGACCATGATATTGTTGTGTGGCCCATGACTGTATTAAGAAAGCCAAGACAGCAACCACGCAGCATCAGACCCCTAGCATGGGGCCTGCTCAGCAGTGCACTGATGGCGTGTCCACCAAGCTGACCCTCTTAGTGGGTTGTTTCTCTGAGAGCCTTTCTGTTTTGCTGGGGTAGGTGTCTCCATCCTCCCGCAGGCTGTGTTCTGGGAGCTGGATGCAGACAGGCTCCCGGAGAGACCCATGTTCAGCACCCCGACCTTTCCCTCATCCCCCATGCCTGTGACCCTGTCTGGGCTGCTCTGATATGGCTTCTCTGGCGAATAAGCCTCCATCACCTGGGCAGGAGCTCTGGGCCTCTGCCCCACGCACAGGGACATTTTCAACCTCTCTCCCTGCTCTGCACCTTTGCTGGTCATTCATGCCTTCGTCAGCTCTCCACCCGTCAGAGATGTGTGGCCTCTTCCGTGTGCTGTTGTGCACCTACTCTGCTGACAGTGCTCCAAGAACTTTCTATAAACCTCTTCCTCCCCTTCCTCCCCTTATGGGGTTTTCAGCTGGTTTATTCCTTTGCTTTTCTTTTATTGAGGATTTGGGAAGAAAAGAGATAAATCTGTGCTTTTGCTTCACCATGCTTAACCATAGATCAGTTACACCTTGGGCACACTTGTGTTTGAGAAGATTATATTCCTTCACCAAGCATTCATTGAACACCTATTGTTCGCCAGGCCCTGCGGGGGGTGCTAGGCAACAGTGCTGAAAAGCAGCTTCCTGTCTCTGAGAGGCTGGGCTGTCTCTCGGGAGGTGAGAGGCCCAGGAGGTCATTATGGGGTGGAGGACGCATGGGGTGGCAGGAGTCTGTGCACAGGGCCTGGGGGCGCACCTGGGACGGAGCCTGGACTTGGGGGTGTACTTCAGGAAGGTGCTTTCTGAGCAGAGAGGAAAGGACCAACCTTGTGCTGTGTTTTAAAACCTCTTTGCTGTTAGGCTCTCACTGACCTTTGTGCTAGCAGTGATTCTGCCTTTGGGTTTTCTCATCAGTCCCCTCTGTTCCCCAATTATTATTGTTTAAAAATCTGCTTCTTCTAGTCTGCCTGTGTCTGGAATGGCAGACAATCAAGTGTGTTGGAAATGTATCTAAAATAAGAGTTAATTAGGCTGTGAATTAAGGTTTGAGGGACTCAGCTGTGACTAAAATGCATAAACTTTAATGTATCAATTTTATAACTTCTATTTTTACTACCCAGTAGCCTTCTTAACTTCTGTAGCTTAATTTATATTCCAGATGACCAGCATTGCTATATGAAGCATAGCAACTATTCTCTTATAAAACTTTAAACATCAGCTGTTGGCTGTGTCTTCCTTCTAGCCCTGTATCCTTCTTGCTCTGTTAAAAATGCACTGGCCTTTGGCTTGCCCAGCATGTACATTTTTATTTACTATGATTCCTTGATTCGAAGAGGCCTACTCTATTATACTGTAGCAGCTCTACCATGGGATGCGTTTTTTAATTGACGGGGGTCTTGGCATTACATCAGAGTTTTCTTTCTTTTGTGGTACATACTAGTGTATCTTAGGATCAGTGGTATCTTAGATTCAATGAAATACAGTATTTAGGTCATTTGATGGGATTGACAATTGTTCTGTCTCTCTAGCCTGTCCCTCATACTGTGCTGGAAAGAAACAACCTCATCACTCATTTGAAAAGCAGCTTTTTTCTCCCTGCAACCTTCTTATAACAACAACAATAGGGGTAATAACATCAATAACAGTAAACACATATAAAGCACCTACTATGTGCTGACTCCGCCCTGAGAACTTTCCATATACCTCTTCAACAGTTCTATGTTAGAAGCATGGCTATCATCCCCACTTCGCAGATGAGGGAGCTGCGGCTCAGGGTTGATGTGGCAAAGCCAAGAATCCAGGCAGTCTGTCTCTGAAAAAAAATCACTCTGTGCTGCCACCAGTCATTCTAGGAGACAACTGAAGTGTCTTCATTGAAATCAGGCATTCTTAGGTGGTCATGACTTGGAATCAAATAGGGAGCTTTGGAAAAATGCTGAAAGAATTCTCCAAGGAATTCTAAAGCGCAGCCAAAGTCAAGAGCCCCTGGTTTAAATGATGTGTGTGCGATCCCCTGGCTCTGCCGTTCTGGGATCTGTAGGCTTTTTACCCTCTGGTGCCACACCCCAGGGTTGGGTGGCTGCCTAGCCTGGGGTGACGAGGACAGCCTCCTGTGCTTTTGGAGCTAGATCCCTTGGTTAGAAAATATGGCTTTGAGATCTTAAACTGATACATGCTTTTAATTTTTGTCCTTTATTTTCTTTTCCTTTCTCTCTCTCTTTCTTCCAGCTCTGGAGTGCACAGAAAATCAAACAGGTAACCCAATTTTGGCTTCTTTTTCTTTCCTTCCCTGTACCGTCCTGGGATCTAGTGGAAGCCCCTCCTCCCATGGCTGTTTCGGGACTTCAGTTTGCCCCTGGCCCCTCACCCCTTCCTTCTGCCCCTGCACCTGAGGGCCAGCGTTTCTGAAGGCTGGCCTTGCCCTGGGCTCTCTGAGCTCCAGGAAGGGTCTGGGCTACAATGATTTTGTATCATTACATGCCTACTGTGTGCAGGCATGGGGGTAGAGGGCCTGTAAGGAAGACACCATCCTGGTCCCCACGGGCTTTTGGTCTCCCCTGCACTCGCCTTTGAGGATCAGTAAGGAGTGGGGATGCTGTTTATGGCCATGTTTTGATGTGTTCTTGCCCTAAAGGGTGGAAAGACCTATCAGGCCAGAAGGCAACACACAGCCACTGGCGTCTGAGTCTTCCTGGGGAGCTGTCCTTTTCCCCCTTCCTCCCCAAGCACCTCTGCTTGTCCCCCTTCTTCCTCCCTCCTGCCTTCCCCACTATCACCCTGTGCTCTGTTCCCGGCTCTTGCCAGGCTATTCTACACCCGGACACCAATGAGAAGATCTTCATGCCCTTTAGAATGTCAGGTAAGTTCCTGGGACCCTGCTGCTTCTGCTCATCCCGGGGCACTTACTATGGTCACAGCTCCGGGAGTGTCCAGATGTGCCAGCCTGAGGAGGGAATGGAGCGTGTCACACAGGCAGCCACACTTGCACCTGCATGTTCACCTTGGCTTGACCGTGTAAGACGCTGGCCAGGCATCTGAATCCCCCATAGAGCTTGGCTGCCTTTTCTTCCCGAGCAGTTGGGGTGGAGCTGTGGCCCCCCCCCCGGTGAATCTGGTACTCTCACCAGCAGGTTGTACACCACTCACTAGGGGCAGCCTCAGTGACGCCGCCACAGGCAAGCTCTGGCTTCTATAAGCCACCCCTCCTCTCCTACCTGTGTGCCACCCGCTCTTTCCTTCCACGTCCTGCTCCCTGGTCCCCTTTCAGGCCGTCAGTCTCCAGATTGACCCCTGCTCTCCAATCCCGCTGTCAGCCCTCCCTTCAGAATGCGTGTGCTGTATTTGCACTGCTGCACGCATAGAGAAGGTGTGATTCCTGTTCTGCAGAGACCAGTGGGCAGAGGGGGATGCGAGATGCCTGCCCCTGGGAAGTCCCAGTGGTCACTAGAGGGACAGCTCGGTAGGTCTGGGTCCAGGGCTTCGAAAGCACATGCGTATACGCTAGCTGGGGCTGGCATAGTTATCCTGCTGACGGTTCTGCGAGGTTTCAGGCCTTGCCCAGAGGCACACTGCCGAGAGTCGCACTCACACCAGTGTGTAGACGCCTCCTTCTTGCCATTTCTCCATGCAATGTGGTGTACCCACCCCTGAGTCATGGGATGGGAGGGCTTCTGCTGCTGCCTGGGGAAGGCCTCGGCGGCTGGAGAAGGGCCTTCTCAGTCGAGTAGGTCAGTCAGGAGCCCTCCCCCCACAGAGCCTGACCTCATGGGGGCAAGAAAATAAATGACCAGGGAAGGGATGGACATGGGAAGCCATTGTGTAAACTGAGGCAGCTAGTGCCCTGTGTCCCCTCGCTTTGCCATGGCAGACTCCAAGGCAGCAGAGGCTCTGAGCATCTTATGGTTGTGGCTGCAGATGCTCTGCAGTCCCCGCGCTGGGCAGACCAGGCTCTCATCCCCCAGAGCCTAGCTTCTATTGTCATTTCTGACCTTTTTTCTTTTTTTGAGACAGAGTCTTGCTCTGTCACCCTGCATAGAGTACAGTGGTGTTATCATAGTTCACCGCAACCTCAAACTCCTGGGCTCAAGTGATCCTCCTTCCTGAGCCACCCAAGTAGCTGGGACTACAGGCACTTGCCACCACACCTGGCTAATTTTTTCTGTTTTTGGTAGAGATGGGGTCTCACTCTTGCTCAGGCTGGTCTCGAACTCCTGAGCTCAAGCAATCCTCCCGCCTTGGCCTCCCAGAGTGCTAGGATTACAGGCTTGAGCCACCACACCTGGCCAATTTCTGACCATTTTGAGTCATGAATTCCTCTGAGTAGATGATCAAACTCTGGACCTCTCCTCAGAGAGAAGCGGGGAGGAGCGAGAGGGCTAGTGTGCACGTACAATTTTGTGTGCTTAGGATGCTAACCTGTGCTTTAGATGCAGCTCAGATAAGCTCCCTGCTGTCTGGCTGCCAGCTGACTGGCTGCCACAGTTAGAGGTTGGGGGCAGCAGGCTGCCTGCTGACAGCGTTTGGGGTTGCAGAGGGATCCTCGCCTGGAGACCAGGAGCAGTGAGGAGCCAGCGCCAGGGCCTGGCTGTGCTTCACCCAGGCTCTCTGCTGCCCCACTGAGGACGTCTAGCCAGTATGCCAGAGAGTTAAGAAACTCTGGCACTTAAAGGTACACAGCTCAGGTAGGTAGGGAATTCCCTGTCCCGAAATGATCACAATGCCAGGGAAGTAACAGCCTATGCTAGAAAGATAAGCCAAGGGAAGAAGGAAGACATTCTGGGGTCCTCGGAGGATGTCCAGTCTTGTGTAGTGAGTGTGGGAAGGGGCATCTCACCTCACAGGGGAAATCATGTGGATCATAAGACCCGACTCTTTTTTCTTCCTGCTCACAGGTTACATTCCTTTCGGGACGCCAATTGTAAGTGTTACTGTCAATGGATTTTCTTTGCTAAATTTTTTTTAATGTATAACTTTACATTATTGTTCATAAATATTTGCCTGAGTTGTTGATTTAGGATAAATAAATTCCTGGAGGAGAATTACCAGATAAAATGATTTACATTTCTTATTATTTCTCTTGATGCTGATTGTTAAACTTCTTTTCATAAAAAGTGTGCCGACTTTCACCCAACATGGAGCTGGACAGTGCCTTCATCTCTGCACACTTTCCGCCCCCAGTATCGTCATTAGGACCTGCTGGTTATAGGGAAGTTTTCCCAAAGACCTTGGAAAGTAGGAATATAAACCTGCCTTCTGAAAATTAAAGTGTGAAATTGATTCAAAAAGGGTTTTCAGTATTCTTTTTGCTCAGTGTTGGAATCAGGGTTAGGTTTGCTCTTCATTTTATCTTTATTGGAATAAAACAAACATAGAGAAAGGTGCATTTATCATAAATGTGCAGTTTGATAAATTTTCACGAAGTGAGTATAACCAAGTAAACATCATTTGGATAAAGATTCAGAGCATCCTCAGCATCTCAGAAACCTCTCCTGTGTCCCTCCCAGGCACCACCCCAACAGGGAGCCACTTTTCTGGCTTCCTTCCCTCTACTCTAGTTTTGCTTGTTATTGAACTTTTTATCAATGGAATCATTCGTATGTCCTTTTTTGTGTGTCTGGCTTCTTTTGCTTCACATTGTGAGATTTGTTTATAATTTTTTAATATATATACCATGGAGTACTCTATTTATATTGTTATATGTAGTATTTGTTCTTTTGTATTGTTGTATAATATTCCATTGCTATAAATATATCAACATTGCTTTATGCATCCCGCTGTTAGTGAACATTTGAGTTGTTTCCAGTTTGGGATTTACAACAAATAGTGCTGTTTTGAACATGCTTCTACAAGTCTTTTAGCAGATACATGCCCTCATTTCTCATATATACCTAGGAGGACGCATAGATAACAACTAAATGCAGTGCGTGATCCTAGAATGGATCCTAGATTGGAGCAGAAGGTGTGTAAAATGTATTGCAGTTTTTTATAAAGTTAAACATACTCTTAGGATATGACCAAGCAATCCTACTTTTAGGTATTTAACCAAGAGAAATTGATTTCTCATGTCTACACAGAGATGTATACATGAATGTTTGTGGTAGCTTTTTTCACCTTAGCTTGGAACTAGAAACAGACAAGAATGACCAACAGATGTTAAAACCATTTGGGGAAAAACTGATTGAGAACAAAATATTTACCTAGTCTCAGAGTTTCCTATCAATACTATAGATATCATTCCTTCTATGTTTATTAGTTGGCACCCTCTTGTAAATAAGTGTTTTCCCTTCTATCTCATCCTTTAATGTTTTTTTAAAACCATCAGTATGATCTTTGTATTTTTTTAATTCAGTAGGTAAAAATTTACTCCTGTCATTATTTATTTTGATATCAAATTGTGCCACTTTTTTTTTTTTTTTTTTTTTTT